>CAJQZJ010032438.1:2270108-2284502 GCA_907164525.1 Lophiomys imhausi
TGGGGTGATCTCCTATGTATTGGGATAGACTACTGGGGTGATCTCCTATCTATTGGGACAGACTACTGGGGTGATCTCCTATCTACTGTGACAGAGTACTGGTGTGACCTACTTTCTATTCTGATAGAAAATTTTGCTATGATCTCCTATCTACTGTGACGGATGATTAGTGTAACCTGCTATCTACTCTGACTGACTATGGGCAAATGCTTCTTTTGTGACTAATTTTAAATTGAGCCTCTTGCAGACCACTCAGAAGGCTTGGCTAACACTGCTAAAAGGTACATCACCATGAAGTCCATACCACATACAGGGCTCATTAGTAAACATACAAATGACAGTAAGCATGACCCTCCGACCTTTTAGAAGCACTGGTGTTAATAATGTAACTTAAAACCAAAAAGTAAAACAAAAAGCTCACAGAGAGAGTGAAACAAATTGTTAAATGGAAATGTAATGATGATTAAAATCAAACAGAAAACCTTGCCAGTTTAGTGAGTTAAGGGTCACAGTAAGATGGAGTGTATGTGAGATATAAACAAGAGCAAGCACAGACCTCTGGACAGAATACATCTGATCAAGCGTCTTTTCCTCTACTCACTTCCCGTGGGGTCACATCACCGTGTCCTACATCCCAGGCCATCCTAAGCTTCCCACCTGACACATCTGCCATCTTGTAGCCTTCTCAGCCTGCCCCATTACAGTGGCCAAGCCAAACGATGGCCAATCTGATGCCAAAGTTGCTCAGAGAGCAGTTGCCTGATGCTGTCCTCAGACAGAGACGACTTTTCTCCTGTTTTCCAATAAGGGAACCAGAGCATTGTTGGGGTCCAGCAGTCAAGGGTTATGTTGACAAGACTGGCTGAAACTAAATGTCCGTCTAGACATCTCTCAACTATTAAACAAAGGGACTCAATAAGGCCCCAAACCTGTGAAATCAAGTCAGTTAACTAAGGTGGTCAAGGTAGGCTCTGTTCCTGCACGTGGGCATGACCTATTTAAAGAACAGAGACTCACCCATGGATGACCCAGACTAAGCAGCACAGCCATGCCATGAACTCACAGGACTTCCTCTACAAAACTTTAAAAGAAAGCTTGGACCTTGTCCTCGCTCAGCATCGTAACTTTCTCCATTTCCCTCAAAGCACATGACTTCTTAGACCCTGAGTACATGCGGACGTCAAGGAAAAAGAGTCCTTTAAAAGGGTTGGCAAAAACCACAGTCGTCAATCAACAACCAACTCCCTCCCCAAAATAAACAGAACCAGAAACCAAAACCAACTGATGGCTATTTGAATGAGATTCTCACACAAGACAAGAAGTGTGTGCAGGTAAGGTCAAACCTACATAGTCAGTATATTTTATATACTGGATAAAAAGAATGAGGAGGGAAATTCCACAGATGACTACAAGGATTTCATGCCAAATACATTATGGATCTGAAAACACAGCAATCATTTTATTTACTTAAAAAAATGAACAATAAAGCAAGCCATGCAACTACACTTATCTAGAAAAGTAAACAGTGAACTGGCAAGTTTGGGGTTCGGTCCATCTAGGGTTAGGGATTTGTATGCAGATCTGAACTTGTTACTTGGGATTGGGGAGGAGGGCAGATGACAGAGAAGCAGGGAGGAGGACAGGGGAGAGGGCTTCTGTGCAAACTAGCTCCTAGGCGGTGCTGGTCTAACCTCAGGAAAGCAGCCAGCTGTGGTGTGAGACATACCTCATTAGCAGTGAGCTTGTCCTGGGGTGTCTGTGGGGACATGGTGGGTGTCGGCTGGCTGGAGGATGGGGAGGAAGAGGTGGAGGAAGTGGAGGAGGAATGGCTTTGCTGTAAGAGATCTGGCAAGAGGTGAATGCGACCGGCAAGGCCATTGCTCTCATGATGGCTGGCACGCTTTTGGTCAACTGTACTCTGTAGAAAAAACAGGCACACTGGTCTTGCTCAAGGGCTGCTGACATTGCTCACAACCCTATTGATAACGCTCTGTTCAAGGTGCTGTGTGACTTTTCAAGCTGTTAAATTACCAAGGAAAATCCTAAGAAATTAGCCAGAATTGCTCACACTTCCTGGCCAAATGCCCAATTTGAGCCAACTGAACTCAAAGCACCTCACTGGGGACCACCCAATGCACGCAGTTTCATCTGGCTCATTTGCAGCAATGGCATCTGGCGGAAGACCACCCTCTGTTTTCTTTGTAATTCTGTCTAAACTACGTCTGGAGAGCGCCCTGTGGCTTCTTTGAATCCTGGTCTTCCCATGTTCTTCCTACTTTCCATCCAAATACACTGTTGTGGCATGAAACACTCAAGGCAAAATCCCAAAGCCTAGAGAGTGTCCTGTCCTACTTCAATGAGGAGCGTACCACTTTAATGACATCTAAGAATGAACAAACAGTTATAAAATACCATGGTCCAAACAGAATACATCTTGCATCACAAATAGAGGTAATCGTTTTGGGCCATAGGAGACCTGCTCATCCTCAGGCCTCACTCCTGGCCCAACGCTGCAGACACTTAGGGCCAGATAGATGCCCCACGAGAGCCTCATGGTGGCCCTGTTACAGGCTCCAGATCTGCACCTTCACTCTGTGAGCCTTCATAGGTCTCCCTGTGGCTTTTTTCTACCACTCGAACACAGACTGTGAAACTCAGCATGGTGCTTGCATGAAGGCTGCCACAGACATGCAGGGGAGCAGCAATGTGGGGTGGAAGGTCGCTGGCTACCTTGTGACATGCAGCACACACTTGCCTCCCTAGCCCAGGACACACTACCTTCAGAGTTGAGTTAACATGGAAACAGATGATGATGTAGAAATAGCATGAAGTGAGTGAATGAGCGAGTGGGTTAATGACCATAAGAGAAGCTCAGCCTCTGACAACAGGAAGAGGGGACACAGGTACCTGGCGGACGATAAGGGTGCCCTCCTTGGATGGGGTCAAGGCTGGTTCAATTTCTACATCATCATGAACAATCATCGTTTTCACAGACTCTGTTTCACCGTTGCTGAGATTCAGAGATGACCTGAAGAGACAAAACCCACAATTCAAAGGTGTCAGATCGAGCCAGGTGAGGTTCTTAAAGCTGTAAGGTGAGAGGAAGTATCGGGCATACGTATCCTACAGGATAGCTAGCATTTGGCTTTATCCCTTTGACAGAAGGTTCCTTGCAGTTCACTTTGTTCTTAAGCAGAACATGAAAATGAATATTTATTTCTAATTAAGATATAGGAAATCATGCAATTTTCAACCAAATGGATGGAACTAGAGAAGCTCATCTTGAGTGAGCTAACTCAGACTCAGAAGGATGCACATGGCATCTATTCACTTGTAACTGAATTTTAGCCGTATAGTACACGATAACCATCCTACAATCAATAGACCCAAAAGAGCAGGAACATGGACTTGGTTGCCTGTTAGTGGGACACTCCACCCTAGTGGAACTGCCATGTATGCCTCCTGTGCAAGAGGAAACTCTTAGACCTCATGTGACTAATGAACTGAGGGGGGCTGATACACGGAGACACCCCACATGGAAGGGATGGGTGGGTGGGTGGGAGAGGGGGTAGAGAGTGGGAGGGAGGGGGTGGCAATGGAGACATAATAAAGTAATAAATAAACATTAAAAAAAAGATATACTACACTAAACTTCCCCTTTACTGTCCCCTTAAAAGAAAAAAAATCCTAATTATCGTGGAGAGACTGTGTGTGTGTAAAAGCTCTATGCCACCGAGTTCGTGAGTTCAGGGTCAGAGTGGATGGCCGCAGCAGGAAGCAGGCTCTGGGGAAGGCTCTCATCTGCAAACACTGACGTGGCTCTGGTGTCCTCCGGTCCCGACGTGGAATCATCTGCCCCCTCCTGCTCCACATCCTCCTCCTCCTCATCCGTGGTCCCAGACTCCTCACTGGAGGAGGAATAGTCTGTCACTTTGTGGGGCGGCCGCACATCTTCCACGGCTCGAAGTTCTTTGGCCAATGCAGTCAAGTCCTAGACACAGGGTGGAAAAGAGAGTTAGGGACGGGGAAGGTTGGAGGGACAGAGGTGACAAGATTTCAGGCTAACTGCCAGTAAGCAACCAGGGCTGGTGTCAGAAAAGGGCATGGTGGAGATTTATTTTCATATGAAGGACTTTATATGATATTTCTCCTAAGTAAACTGTCCAGAACACCAGCCTCTAGTTACACAGACCTATGTTAACATTGTCTGGGCTTTCTCTCCTCCATGTTTCATGAGACCCCGAGCCTATAAGACAGCAGAGTGCAGCATACAGTCACCCTCACTTCCCCGACAGTAGCTGCCACCTCCTGAGTTAGGGGCATTCGCAGGGCCAAGTCTGATCTGCCACAAACCATGGCAATCCCTGATGGCCTTCCTTCTGGACTGAACACATTCCCTATAATGCGGCTGGTGAATATGAACATCAGAGGAAAACTTAATAAAAACTGGTTTCATTTTTATTTACTGTGGTGAGATATTTTAATTTCCCAGGCTGATGATCACTTACTCCTCACATTTACATAGTAAGCCCAATTAACTTTTCTACTTGGGAATGCAATGGTACTTTAAAAACCAACTGGATAACTCCTTTCCCCTTTCTATTGAAAGAGCAGTTCCAACCTATTTTTCTTATTTTATACAGTTAAGAATATGTTTTTTTATCTCTTGAGTCTCTGAGTTATCAGGCGGCGAATTTGAGTCCACCATGTCATGTTAACTATCTGTGACAAAGCAACAGCTTTATGGTAGCTGTTCAAGAGGTAAGCTTGATAACAGATACCCGGAGCTTGTTTTAGCTGCTACGACAGCTTATTATCACTAAAGTTTACTTTTAAAGTATGGAAAATAATAAAAAGGCAAGGTGAAGCCAGAGAGCTAGCGCTGCTGAAGGTAGGCCTGTCAAAGGGAGGGCTTACCACTTCACCCTTCAGGGCACGACAATTTCACGAAGGTGGAGAGGAAGGCCATCGTTCATGAAGGACGAAGAGAAAGGGAGCAGGCAGCAGGAAAAGGGGAGGGGAAGAAGTCCAGAAATGAGTTAAAGCAGGAATCTGAAATGTCAATAGGCTTAAAAGCCCACAAGCACCCGTAGTCACATCACATGACTAATCACTATGCCAAGGACAAAGGGAGGGAAGGAGAGCAGTCAGTCACAGCCATCACTTCAGAGGCAAAGAACATCGGTCAAGCAACAGAAGGGTTTGAAAAGCTCATTTACAAAAATATATTTTCAAAGCCAGTACTGTAAATGCTAAACTCATCAAGATTAAGGTTAATGCCAAGCAGTGACTCTGTGTGTGCGCGTGCATGTGTGTATGTGTGTGCACGAGTGCGTGTGTGTGGGTGCCCTATGTGCGTGTATGTGCACGCGCGAGTGCGTGTGTGTCGGTGCGCTATGTGTGCGCACGTGGGTGCGCGCGCGCGCACGCGCGCGTGTGTGTGTGTGTGTGTGTGTGTGTGTGTGTGTGCGTGCGTGTGCGGGTGTGCGTATGTGCGTGTGTGTGCGCGTATGTGCATGTGTGTGCGTGGGTGCGCTGTGTGGGTGCGCGTAAGTGCGCGCGCGTGCGTGTGCTGAGACTTTTAGCTTTTACTTGGTATCACTATAAACTGCTTGTTTCCTTAAAAAGTGCCATTCAAATAAAACTACATTCTGTTCTGTTCTTCTCTGTGAAGCTGACTGGACAGTAGGTGTAAGACTGAAAAGGGCAGCAAAGAAGCTGCCCTATGAAGGCTCAGAACTGAGATGCCCAATGGAGACTCGAAGGCATCCTGTTTAGGACAAGTGTGCTATTTCCTCACACCAGGGCAGGGCCACACGCAAATCAAACCACTGCAGGCTTCTCAATCACTTTTTCTTCTATTTGCTAGGGAGTGAACTTGGGACCTCCCATATGCAACTACACACCCTAGGCTCTTTAACCGTATTCTTAATACAAAGGTTTCACTCAAGCTTAACATCAGAACTGATTGATTTTACACAGTCCTTACAGCAGGCTTGAGGGGTCGAAATACTTCTTTTTTATCTTCAGGTTTTTTGGCTACATTTTCAAGGCGCTGAGATGGAGAGCCTTCAGACTTCGATGATGCTGTTAAGTTCAAAAGCAGACAAAAAAGCAGAAACATACAGATATATGCATGTCATAAGCTGTTCCTGTGGCTCCCCCTCCACCCACCATCAACCTACGGTCCAGTTCTTCCCTGCTGACTGTTGGACCAGATTCATAGCCAGGTCTCCATGGAGTCTGAACTCCAAGCTAAAATGGGGCCTAGGGACAGTCTGGCAGCCCTTCACCTGTCTTACTTAAAATCCCACATCTGCCTAATGTATGCTCCCAAGTACTGAGAAGAACACTGTAAATGGAGTTTCAGCTACTGCCATCAATAAAACACCGGCCACAGCACAGATCTCTGGAAGAAATGCACTCAAAGCCCAGCTTAGGAATTTAGCTAATTCACTTTGGGGAAGTCATTCAGGCACACTCAGTGGTAAGGGGCTTATGGTGCTAAGTGTGTGTGAAGCTCTGAACACACAGCTTTCTGAGTATAACCTCTGTGATTACATATATGTGATATATCCTTAGCAACCTATGCCAAAGCATCATTCTGCAAAATGCAATTATATACAAGTCTTCTAATCACTAATTACAGCCATGCCTGTTCTGAGAGAAAGTGTACAGGAGAGGCAGCCTACATCTCACTCTGAAGCGTTCACCGGAGCCGCTCTGAGACCCAGGGTGGGAGCTGGGTTGGGATCCTGAGTTGCTGGACCCTGAGGAGCTGCCACTGCCTGGCCTGGGCACCAGCTTTTCCACTCTCTCCCAGAGAAGCCGAGGCTCAATACTGCTGTTAGGAAAGAAGAGAACATTGTCATCCCACTACACTATAGCATAAACATGTACCTGATGTGGAATATGGGGAGCAGAGAAAAGTCTATAAACAGTATTTAACACACAGCACATTGCACGTTATAAAGACCTTATTCAGGGTTAGCAACTTGGATATCTTAAACCCAACGATGCTGGACAGTATCTTCTTGCTAAAGCACGTGAAATCCATGTAATGTGTGATGTGAAATGTGACTGTTCACAGTTACAAACATTTCTGTCCTGTCTAGTGACTCAATTTTTTTATTAAATATTTATGTATGATATGTATACGAGTGCTCTCTCTGCATATGCCTGCATGAGAGAAAAGGACATCAGATCCTATTATAGACGGTTATGAACCACCATGTGGTTGCTGGGAATTGAACTCAGGACCTCTGGAAGAGCAGCCACTGCTCTTAACCACTGAGCCTGAGACTCAATTCTTTTTTCTTTTTCTTTTAAGGTTTTTCGAGACTCTGTGTAACAGCCCGGACTGTCCTGGAACTCACTCTGTAGAGCAGGCTAGCCTCAAACTCAGGGATCCACCTGCCCCTGCCTCCCGAGTGCTAGGACTAAAAGCATGTGCCACCATGTCTGGCTGCGACTCAATTCTTTTTTTTTTTTTTTTTTTTTTTTTGCGACTCAATTCTTAATTGGAAATAATTACTTGGAAAATCGCCTGTATCTAGGTTGCCCTCACCCACAGCCCTCACACCTTGAACACCCAAAGCCCATTATAAATACTGTTTATAGGCTTTTCTCTGAGATGTGTGGAGGCAGCAAAGCCGGGGAGGCTTCCCTGCTGTGGTCAGACCCACAGCACAAACATGTGGGGGTAGGGGGGGAATCTGTGCTTTGGACACCATCACAGGAGAATGTCAGTCCTCTCTGGCCACTGGCATTGCAGGGCTCGCTGCAGATCCTGGATTATCAGCCATCCAACCACTTGTAATTGTACCAAGGTTGCCAACACAACAGGTTCAGTGAGGAGCAAACTGTAAGTACTTTGACAACAACCGTCTCCAGAGCAATGGTGACAAACAGAAATTTTCGGTAGGCTAGACATGCGACACACTCCACGTTGACCAAATGTCAGACCATCAACTACACGTGGTACCAGCACTTGAAACACAGCTGATGTCACCAAAACTTGGTGAAGTGTTAGTGTTATTTATTTCATTTTAATTTAGTTAAACTCATACTGAGCCTTTTGTCGCTAACAGCTACAGCACCTGAGCTGTCCTCGACCTCAACAATGACGTCATCCGACTAGCTTAGCAGCCTACTACAGATGGCTTATGTAACACTGACTTTGCTGGGATTTTTTACATCAGTCTAAACCTCACAATTTCCTTTAGAACCAACATTCTCTCAAATTACAACTCCATCCTGTCCAGAGAGTTTTCTCAGAACCTGTTCCCAATTCCTCCATTCTGTATTTTACAGACAAAACTAGTTTTCGTTTCAAAGTTAGTGTAATACACACCAAGATTCAATCTTCTCTTTACTATTGACCAATTTACTGCTGTTATTGTGGGTGCATGTGCGTGCACCATGAAACAGACTGTGTCTTTTGTCTAGAACTTCAGTGTTGGGACACATTTATGAAAACAGACAAAAGACGACTCTCTAAGAGACTGCAACTCACAGCACATCTTTTCCTGCCATTTTTCTTTTACCTGGTGGAATTTCTCTGTCCTGCTTGGCTATTTTGCGGTCCACTGCCCTGCAGTGGGGAATCCCGACGGGACAGGACAGGAGAGCGAGATGTTGTTCTCACAGGAACCTTTAGGTAGGAAACACAGCAGTTAAGACTCAAGTCATGAGGTGAAGAACAAAACAACGCTCTCCACATCAGAGCGCATTTTTTCACAGTCCTCCTTAGGCCCGGATCTGACCCTAAGCTCTTCCCGCTCCCAGCCCGCCCTCCTCCTGTGCTGAGCCTGGACAGTCTCTGCAGTCGGTAATGCTGAGGTGACATTTGAACTGAAGCTGCTGGCAGGGACATAAACAGCACTGTGCTGAGGTAATGTGAGACTAAAGAAAATAAGCTCAAAGAAATCAAACAATGGTCTATAAATAGATTAGCAGGAAGCAAAGTTTGGCAAAGAAGCAAGAAAATATTCAGAGGAAGCAAATTCCAAGTGGAGGGAAAAATGCATTAAAATGTGCCCTTTAATTTCCTTGTGCTATTAACTAGGAAACATTCAGCTTTAAAATTAAAAAAAAAAAAAAACACTACATTTTTCTCATAAGGCTTTTTCTGAAATTCTTGATATGTACAACAATGGATAACTTCTGTATAAATTTACAATTCTATTTATTTTAAAAGGGTGTTGCTTATAATTTTTCTCTAAAATGTTTTTTATTAAGTTATGTTTAAAACCAGTTTAAAATAAAAAAGGTAATTGACCACCGGCTAATGTAACTACCTAGATACGGAATGTTCTCCCTCCATAAGACCTCACTTCGAAGTTTTATTGCCCATTATTCTGGTGCAGTCACCATTCCCACCATCACCATAAACAGTACATTAATAAAGAGAAAAAGCAGCGTCTGTCTGTCTGCTCCTTACCCTCGGAGGCACCTCGTCACTGTCTGATCTAGACCAAGCCTTTTGGGTGGGGTCGGGCACCTCCGACTTAGAGTCGGAGCTCTGACTGAGCACCTCACTGCGGGAAGGTGGACATGGGTCCTGAGAACGGAGATGGTGATGTGCGAATTTGGGAGGAGAAGGGTCACTGAAGGAGTGGGATCTCGAGACAGGGGGAACATTGTTCTTGAGAGATGCCAGGTGGGACCACTGTACCTTACAAGAGAACAAAACACAAAACATTCAATGCGTTCTGCATACAACTAGCTTTTCTGGTATATACTGAATCCCAAACAGGAGCTAGCAGAAGTGAATCAGGGCGGCACGGGTCAGGCAGAGAGCAGCAAACTGGGTTCCACTGTGACGAAGAGCTGAGACAAGGAGCGCATGCACACTCATAGAGAAACAGTGCCAGAGAAGCACCGCACACAGCAGGAAACAGGAGCATTCAGACTGAGAGGACACTACGTGCACATCCGTGTCAGTACAGGGAGGGTACGAACCACAGGATGACCGCAAGGCTCCCTCCCCCACCTCACAGCCCGGTGTCTGACCACGAACAGGACACATCTGTGAGCACACACAAACTCTTCCTATGTTGAGACTGTTGCTGAGTAACTTAAGAACCAACTTCTCAAATATACCAATAATTTCTTTTTTTATATTTCTTCCCAATCTTAAAATGTTGAAAATCTAGCTAAATTTATACTCCTTCTATTAATTACAAAAAACACGAGATTACAATTTATTTAGCAAAATATCCAGTACCAAGACACACCAGGCTGACCAGTGTTAAGACAGTCTGGGCTGACCGGTTGGAATATGCCTTTCAGTTGAGAACTCAAGAATGTGGCTATTTGCCAAGTGAATTTATCCAGCCGCTTTTAAAAAATTCTCTCAAAAATCTATAAAGTATTTCCAAAAAGCAGTGTCTCAGTGCTGCAGAATAACCCCCCAACATGACAGTTCTCACAGCTCTAGCTCTACGTCAGACCTGACTTGCCTGGCCTCTGCGGATGTAACCAGCAGCTAAACATCGGTGCACAGTCTCTATGGCTGACAGGCAGATCCAAAGAATCCTAGCTTTGGTGCAATTCCATGCTATTAAAACATCAAGTGTTTAGTGGGAAACCATACAGCCAAATGTGTCACCAGATAGCAATTAGTGGAACTCACTGTTAGGAGCCACATGGAGTTTCCCCTAAGAACACTTCACAGGTTCGTGCTTAGGCCGAGAGCACTCTCCGCAGAGGAGGAGGAAGAGAGGGACTTTGTCCAAGTACTGTATTAATCACTCAGGAAACAGACCTGAGTTCAGGCAGCTCAGGGACTCCTGACGTCCACTGCTCAGAGATAAGTTTGCTCTTGTGTTGGGTATAACTTCAGGACAAATGCTTCATGTGCATTTACCACGCAACTCAGCATGAAACAAGCCCCAGGCTGAGGAGCAGTGGCAGCCAGCCTCTTTTGCTGGCATATGTTCTCAGCCTACTTGGTCTTTTTCTTCTATTTTTCTGAAGCTCACTGCTGTTGCAACTACATAAACCCCCACTGCACACTGTGCGCCTCAGATCTGTTCCTCTTGAATCTTTACCACACACCCTACTATCCAGAAGGAGGATGTGTTATTGTAAAGCACATTGTCACAGCAGGGCCACTACTTCCCAAAACCTCCACCTTCTGTCCTAGGGGCCATGCAGACTCCGGGCCAAGTGCAGGAAGCTCAGGGTCTGTTTGAGGCAGTCTGCACTACAGAGTCAAACACCCTCTTCCTGGACAGCGACAATCAGCTAAGATTCAGCCTGGGACATCCTTGCCATCTACTTTCCTTTCTAGAGAACATGGCAGCTTCTCTTTGGACCACCAAGGCAGAATATGGTAGACTGAAGGGAAGGTCATAAACTTTGCCCTGACCTCCTACAGGAAATTAATAACTGGTCATAACCTGTTTTGAGTCTTGATGTGTTTGTGAACCTGATTTAAAAAAAAAATTCTTTCTAAGATGGAATAACATTCAATCAAATAAATAGAGTCCACATGGAATGTCAGCTCCCGGGGTCCTTCAGGGAGCCAGAACCAGAGGTACTTATTTTAAAATATTTGGGAGCAACCTGATCCTGCTTCTCTATCATGCTTAGACAATAAAGCTAGCATTCTAAAAACCTAATAGAAGTATTTGCTTACGAGGAAGGAGGGGACTCCACATCTGAGTTAAGGAGGGGGAAATGAAACTATTGGCTGGAGGTATTCCTAATGAGTTAAAACAAAAATCTTAAAAACAACAACAACCCACAGCCCTCCTTTCCCTACACCTGAACATGCACCCTCCTGCTTTTCTTCAGCTATGTCAGCTCATCTGTCCTCTTTCGAATGTGGTCATGAACTAAGTGTGGTGGGCACTACAAGCCTTCAGCACGGCAAAGCCTGCTGCACTACCTGTGGCTCCGCTGCTCTCTGCAGGGCTGGGTGCACAGACTCGGAGTTACCATTGGAAAAAGATTCTGATCGGGAAGGCACCGGCGGCTCCAATCCTCTGCCTGTCTGCTTAGACTGGGCCTCAGGGGAGCTGTGGTTAGTCTTTCTAAATCTATCTTCCACCTGCATCAGAATTAGAGGACATGGCTCCATGTTAGTAGGGAAAGGAGAGGAGAAGAGAGTGGAACGAGCGTAAAAGCAGGACAATCAAGAGCAATTTGACAGTGAAGGCACAGAGCAGGCCTGAGATTTGTTCTTCATCTACCAGAGCAAGGCAGCTGGACAGTGAAGGCATAGAGCAGGCCTGAGATTTGACACAGGGTTTTTAAAAACTATGAAAATTAAACAAAGCAGCTTCTAGGATTCCTCAGTGTCCACAGTTCCATTCCTCAAAAGATAGGAACAGAGTTTGTTCCCTGACTCTCCTCCCTGTGAAGGCTGATGCAGAAAGAGGATGCCATCTGCAGGCCACTCATGCTCAGCACTCCTGAGAGCAACCACACCCTACTGTCTAGCCCAGAGAGGAGAACCATGAGGGATATCCTGCTTTGAAGCTCCTGTGATCCAAAAGCACCAACTGATCCAGTAGGAAATCAGGCTAAACGTCCACTTCACCCTCATACTAGTCTTACACCAAACCAACATTTCTCTCATTCACACACTGGAGAATAATGAACCGTGCCCAGCATTCTTTCTGTGCAGTTTTGCTTCCGACTGCTCTAATATTTGTCAACCAAGGCACCCATGTAGAAAAACAAAGGTGAGCTACTGGCTGGCAACAAGGTCCACTATGGCATTCACAGTACGGCTCTCAACGGTCATGAGGGGGCTTCTCAGAGCTTTCTCAGGACCAACTTTTAAGCAGGAAGTGAAAGAGCATACCTCCCGAGCTCTGTCGGCAGGGTCACAGTGAGGCCTGGGCTCTGGAGTATGGTAGCTTGGTTTGCTCCTGTCCTGCTGCTGCGGCTGCTGCTGTGGCCTCCTGTGGTCGTGCTGTAGAGACAGGAGATAGGCTTGTTCTTGTTGCAACTGCCTCTGCAGCCTCTCTGCCTGCCGGTGCTCCTCCATCTCCCGCCATCGGCACTCCTTGGAGAGGGAGAGGGGAACACTGAATCTGGGGACCATGGCGAGCTCACCTTTTTTCTGGATCCTTTCTTGATTTTTTTTTTTTAATAGCACTCCCCCATCCCCTTGGTTAAGAGCAAGGTGAAATGGCTGGGGTTTTAAATAGCATGTTACCTGTGCAAAACCTGACCACATTTGCTAACTGTGACATCATTGCAGAGTAAAGGAATTCAATTAAACATCAGATACAGTGGTATGTATACACACACACACACACACACACACACACACACACACACACACAGCAAAAATCCCACAGCCTGTGCTGTGAGCCTGACACCTTCAGCATTTTCTCACTCACTGAATGCCAAGTTCTGTTTAAGACTTGCTAGGCATCTACCAAACAAGAGGAGTTAATGTACTAATTGGAAACAGACAACAGCCAGTTTACACTGTGTTTGGCAGCCTGACCACAGCAGACACCTGTACTAGAACCTGGCTGCCACAGTAAAACCAAGGTGGTTAACAGTCACCATAGCTGCCCCACTGATAGGAAGGACAACGGCCCTGCAGCTAGGGACCAGAATGGAGGCGGGGCGTTACCAGTAACATGGCCTGCTCCTGGAGCAGCTGCTGCTGCAGGATCTCCAGGTGCCGCTGCTCCTCTTCCAGCTGCCGCCGGATGTACTCCTGTCGCAACGAAATCACCCAGAAGTCAGTACAACCAGAAGGAATGGTCGGAGCCAGCTGTGTGAGTACCCCGGACCTACTCCATAAGCAGGACAGCACCATGCTCATCAAGGAGTGAATGGTCACCTAAAGATGAGCAGTCGCTGAGGGCCTTTGCAAAGGCTTCAAGCTGAGTGGTAAGGGGCAAGGAGTCTGACACATTCCAGTGATGCACAGGCCCGTAGGACACCCGATCTTAGAGGAGGGCGTCTTCCTCTCAAGGGTGGAAGACTCCACAGGAACTGCACTTTAGTTAGGACCAGAGGATTCTGATTAGTAAATATCTGCTTGTAAGGCAGCATTTTAAATAAGCATGAATCAGCGGTTTTGAAAAGTAAAACCCAAATCTGTTCAAGACTTAAAAAAAAAAAAACAAACACAATTTGTGCTTTCGCTAATGATTCCCAAGGTACCATGACTAAAGTCTGAAGGATACTGGCCAGGAGTCATGGGCTGTGGGTACCTCTCTACAAGTAAACTGAGCCAAGCTCTTGGGGATGAGCTAGCGTGTTTTATGCACAGCACAGGTGTATGGGCAGAATGACACCACAGTGGGAGAAGACGGCCAATGTGCACCTGATGGGAGCAGGTGACCAAATACGAAGCCTGATGCACAAAGAGGCAGTGTGCTCCCTTGACATGCTTGAAGCCATGTTCAAGCTCCA
>CAJQZJ010032438.1:2284512-2308797 GCA_907164525.1 Lophiomys imhausi
GAAGCAGAAAGCAACAGGTAGGCCATGAAACCGGGTTCTAGGAAGCATGGGTGCAGGTGCACACCTAAGGTTTGACTCCAGGGGAGCTGATGTGAGAGCTGAGCAAGTCCAGACCCTGGGAATCTCAAAATTGAGAACAGCAGTGGGACAAGTGTGGACACACCCCCAAATGGCTACCTTCCTTGTGGGATGTAGAAACAATCCCACAGGAGGTCACAGGTGAGCTCAGGGACATACATGGTGTGTGGAATCATTCCCTGTGTAAATACAGCATTGTCAGCATCTCAATCTCAGCCAACAGACACATTCACTCCTCTCTCCCAATCCCTCCCCACTTTGCACAGTTCAAAAAGCCCTTATCTATCTCAGAGTTTAGAGGAGATAGGAGATTGAGAGGATTTGGGAGACCCATGACCATCATGACACCTAAGCTAAGAATAAAGGATTCCTGGTTCACCAAAGAGCTGCCTCAGAGCTGTCCTGCTTCTGCCTGAAGGAACTTCCACCTTTGGAGAAAGCTTTTTCTAACTGCACCAGCACTTCCCTGAACCCACCATGTTTTCTCCAGCCCAGAGCACCAGTCCTTGACCAGGGGTCCTCCAGACTGACCCCCCCACACACACTCTGACAGCAGCCAGCATGACCACGACTTTTCCGGTACTCAAATATCCTGGGAAAGAACTGGAAGGCCTCCAACTGCATCCATGGTTTCTCTCAAGGTCCCGCCTACGGATCATGGGAAAAGCTGCCGAGGCACTGCGTGTTTTAGCTCTCTCTGTCTCTGCCCTGTACCCAGCGGGACACCAGACAGAAACGCAGCCACTGATCCTGATCCGCAGTGGAGGACAGTCACACCAGCCACCCACCTGCTACGCTACGCTACACTAGGGCTCTGACATTCAAGGTCCGGGAGCAGTATGAAGGACAGTAGGTGGATCATCACGTTTGGAAGACAGAATCATGATTTTTAAGTACTTCAAATCTCAACTCCAAGCACTACTCAGAATGGTTCCTGTTCACTGACTTTCTTCTTTATTCAAAGCTCAAAACACAGAATGATCATTTCAAAGGTAAGAGAGCCAAAGGAACTAAGTTATTTTCTGTTAAAAATGGTTTAAGAAATTTACAAATACATGGCAATAATTAAAACACAAGTACTATAAAACTGGGGCTTTTGTTAAGTCATACAAAAATTTCTTTAATGCTCCAAATATATATGCAAACTTGTACTATAGTACTTGCTCAGTCATTAGAAATTTCCTTATAGTTGGTTTTTAACTTCCTTTTCTAAAAGGTAACATCACCCAGATATCTGGAGTTCATGGTATGTAATTCAAGTCTGTGAACATATATTCAGAAATCTGTCACTTGCCACACTCTTCCACACTTTTCAAGACTCTGGTGAGTTTCAAAGGGTCTCTAAACTATTTTTATTCTTTTTGAAGCCAAGGAGTCTTGGTGTTTCCAATGTGTTTAGACACCTAAACCTCGGAGTGCATGCACATGTGCCTGAAGCTGAACACACACGTGTGTGCTGCTGGGCCCCAGCTCTACAGGACAAGAACAGCCACCGTTACCTGGTAATGTGCTCCATGAACTCACCTGTTCCCGCTCCACCCTCCTCTTCTCCTCTTCTGCCCGTCTCCTCTCTTCTTCCTCTTTACGCCTCCTTTCCAGTTCCTCCAGGCGCCTCTTTTCCTCTTGTTCTCGCCTTCGCTGTTCACGTTCTTGCTGCCTTCTGGCTTCACGCTCTCTTCTTTGTTGCTGCAGAAGCAGAGCTGTGTGGTTACCAGGGCCCTGCCGGTGGTGGTCCGTGAGACTGGCTCACAGTGGTGAGCCTCTGGGCCTACCTGCACCGGTCAATTGTCTCCACATGGATCCTGCACTTACAGCTTCCTGTAAGTACTGGCCAAAGGTGTGATGTTTCTGTGAGTCCTTGCAGGGTTCGGGTTTCTGCTCTGACAGCAGCCTTGTTCTTACTATGTACTGAGGTCAGCAAACTTGTTATTCATGGGTATCACTAACTCTCTAGGATCCTTAAATCAGAACAAAAAGAAATGAGTAAAGGGTAGAAAAGAAAATCTGAAAAATGAGAAATATGCATGGAAAAAAAAAACCAAAAAATCAAAATCAACAAAAAAAAGCAAACACCCATCACTATTGTTGCTATAATATGTCAAAGCAGCTAATGAGCAAGGTGTGGGCTTCTATGTCCCTGGCTTTGGATCAAATACTTAATATTTAAAAATCTATTTGTTGTACCTAGTATCTCTTTAGAATCCTAGGAAGTCAAGATCTCATCCCTACTGTACAGAAAATGGGTTCAGAAAAATGAAATGACGTGTCCAGTGTCACCAGTCAAGAAAGCCTCCGCTTGAACGGCCACTCTGCCTCTACTGCCCATTCTATGGTTACATGCCACCTAGAAACCCACTGACAGAAGGAACATACAACCAACTCAATAAAGTCAGCTGGCTCTAGACATGCACACAGCATAGAACAACAGATACCACAGCCATTTCCCTCAGTGACTGTTCTTGCAAAATGGCATGGCATCTGTCAATCAGTACACTTTCATTATTAGTTCTTTCTATAAACACAGGAAATTATAGACTCAAACAAGCCCTGTCCAATACCTGGCCACTAGTCATATACTACCACGGGGCACCTAAAACTGTAGCCTGCACGAATAAGGAAGTGAGTCTGCTACTGGCTACCCTACTGGACAGTGCCTCTACAGAACACAGCCACTCACTTTCTCAGGAGGAGAACACGGGGATAGTTCACAAAGTCTACCTGTGACATTAAGGAGACCCATAAGACAAAGTAAATTAAAATACTGTATCACAAGTCTACAGTGGTTCCACAATATAAGGATGGTCAGAACTAAGTGCCCCTTGGGGTCCTCTCCACGACACCCCTAGTGTTTGTGGAAGTGGGTGTGGCCTGCCGACAACACAAGGGAAGTCCTGAGTGCGTGGGCCAGGAGAGGTGATGGTGAGCTCCCTCGGTCTCACCGGTACTTGTGCAGTGTCTTCCCAGCCAAGCGCTTGAGGATCTCTTCTTTAATGGGGTCTGATTTCAGAAGCATTGACTTACTGCACACAATTCACCTAGGGTGGAGGTGAGGCCTACTTCAAAACACCCAGTTTTGATGGCAAAAGTATCATTCAATTTCAACAGTGCCATACATTTCCTGCTTATTGTTTGCTAGCCTGTCTGTAGAGCTTTGGAAAAACGTCTTTGAAAAGTCAAACTATATAAACATTCAAAATCCAGCGTAAAGAGGGCAACCGAGAGCCCTGTGCTGGGCTAGTCACCGGGCAGGACTTCCCCGCAACATTCCTTCTCTTCTGGCCTCCTGCTCTATGCTCAGAGGCAAGGGAACGCACTCAGAGAATCTAAAGCAGAGCTCCATGACCACAATTTCCAGAGATAGAATACATTTATTCTTTCCTATAAACTAGATATAAAAAATAAAATGGCTTTCTCCTACCATAGGACTCTATGAACAAGCTAATATAACTGAAACAAACTCAAGAATCAGCCTTCAAATGAGCATCAGGAGTCTTTTTCCTTCATAGTAGATGAAACTACAGTCTTTCATATTCTCTATTTGGCAACAAGAAAAGCCCATCAGGTCACTGAGTTCAAGAGCCAAGAACACAGCCACATTCCTAACTGATAAAATCCTAGCAGTAAAATTGTTAACAGTAAAAATTCCTAACAGTGAAAAATCACTGTGTTTTTGCCAACTGGGAAGTTTCAAGTATAAGTTACTTAATTCCACCACGTATTTCTGGATACCTTTTCCAAAGGAAAACATCTTTTGAATTTTTGGGTGTGTGAAATACGTTACAAATAAAACAAGAAGACTTCTGGCAAACATGAAGCTGGAGTTTTAAGAATATTCTCGTTTGCTATGGTTTAAAGTGTAGGACCTATGAGGTTTCTCCTAGAAGAAGACCCCAGGCTGAAGACACAGGTTGGCCGAACTCTGAGAGCAACTATGTCAGAGCTACAGCCAGCTGACAGTCCACAGCAGAGGGACTTTCTAGCAGAGAGTAGGCAAAGGGCCAAGCTTCGGATCAAAGAAATCTGGTGAAGGGAAAATCAGCCCCTCGAGTGTCACAGGGTGTGTCGCCAACCACACCCAAGGACGAGCACCGTGTGTGTAGGAGTAGCTGACCAACACAAAATGAACTCCACAATCTGAGGGGAGGGGGCTTTTTGTCTCATTTGGGCATTTTCTGGGTTTTGTCTTACTGACTTGCTTGGATTTTTGAGAGGGGGACTAGGGAAGTGGGAGGAGCTGGAGGAGGAGAAAACATGAAAATATATTATTAGATTAAAAAAAGGAAAAATCCACAATCTCAACAATGGCAGGACAGGAGGTACCCAAATAGAATATAAAGGATTTCCCTCAGTGAGAAAGGGAGCAGAGAGCAGCAACTGTCTATATCCTTACGACTTCTCCTCAGCTTCAGAGAATTCAGGTCCCAGCCACTTCCAGATCAGATGAAGGGCCTAGTACACTGGAGGCGATTTCACAAGACTTTAGAAACACAGAGCAGCATCTTAGGTTTAAAAGGTTCTTTAGACAGCAGCCTACAGACTGGGAAAAGATCTTCACCAGCCCTACATCTTCACCAGCCCTACATCTGACAGGGCAAATATCCAAAATATATACAGAACTCAAAAAAGTAAACACCAACAAACTAAATACTCCAATTTAAAAAATGGGGTACAAAGCTAAATCAAAAATTCTCAATAGGAGAATCTCAAATGGCTGAGAATCACTTAAAGAAAAAGTCCACAAGCAGGTAAGTCGATAGCCTAGCTCTGCCAAGACAGGCTGGGAAAGTCCTTCATAATTCTTGCTTTACAATTAATGTCTGTCAGAGATACTGGGCGAAAAGGCTGAAGACAGATGCCCTAGTGTGTTGAGAGAAATTGGGGACTGTCCAAGACAGCCAGTTGTCTGTCATCTCTTGGAAGCTGCTTGCTCTGCACTTCCTGTTCACTCAGATATATTTATCTTTCTCAGGTCTCTGATGTGGTTGAAGACTAGATAGTTATAGTCTCACAGTTTTAAGTTGTTTAGGAATTAAAAGGATGTTCTAGGTCTAAGAAGATGTTTTTAAGTTGGTAAAACAAGTTAGGATGGAAACTGAATTAGGTATAGAACTTTAAACTCTGAGATAGAAAATATATTATTATTAGTTGGCAAATATATATGGACTGGACATTGGGAATGTATATTCTTCCTTACAGTTTTCATAATTGTTGCCTAACTGCTCTTAATGTTTTGCATTATGTTTACTGGTCTAAGAAAGAGTCTTTTATTAGATTAAAAGGGGAGATGTTGGGGGGGGGAGGATACACCTTAAATTTAAAAGAAAAAGAGAGAGGATAGGAGGGAGAGGGGAAGGAGAATGGGACCCACTCTCAAACACTAGATGTAGCATGAGTTGCCTTGGGGAGGGGGGTGGGAAGGATAGAAGGATCTGGAAGGCACAAGAACTCCACAAGAAAACCAACAGAGTCAGTTAACCTATCCCCATGTGGGCTCACAGAAACTGAAGTACCATCAAAATACATGCATGAACTAGATCAAGGCCCACTATATACCCAATGGGCAGCTTGGTCATACGTGGGTCTCCTAGCAAGTGGAGCACAGGCTGTCTCTGACATGGACTCTGATGCCTGCTTTTTGACCACTTCCCCCCTAAGGGGTCTGCAATGCCTGGTCTCAATGGAAGAGGATGCGCTCAGTCCTGATGAGACTCCATGTACTCGTGTGGGAGGGTATGGGGGGGGGGGTTAGAAACACTCCCCTTTCCTGAGAAGAGGAGGGGGGATAGAAGGAAGAAGATAGGAAGGTGGAGGGTATGATCAGGATGTAAAATGTATAAATAAACTAAAAAAAAAAAAAAAAAAAGCCAAAGTTCTTTGGAGTTGGTGCATCCAAGGGGTCAGGTATATGTTCTGATTTGCTGGGTCCTCTGCCTTCCCCTGTGAGCCCCACAACACAGAGGTCCTAAGGTGTTGGCTTCTGTGAAGAGATGTAATGTGATGAGTGGAGACTCAAAAGAAAAAAAAGTCTCCTGAACGTTGGTAAGAATGACCAGCCTCCAGAATCAGTCTTCACCTTTCCTAGCTCAGCACAGTAAGATGGCTGAGATGGCCTGTGGTCTCTAAACAAGACAGATAATAACTGCGGAACAAAGCATGAAGACCATTTAGATTCTACAGCTGGTATCCTGATGTTTTACAGTGTTTTAGGTGACGGAGCACTTAGAAGTAGATGCAGGTCTGTCAGGTACATGTACGTGCCCAGGTGTTTTGCTGTTTTACTTTTTATGGAGAGTCTAGAATCCAAAACCTGTCACGACCTGTTTAAAAACACAATTCTCACCCTGAAAGGATGAACAGGACTTGCAATCTTGCCCACAGTACTTCCATTCTTTCTAATAACATGCTTATGTAAGTGTTGAAGCCACTTTCCACCTACTAACTCTCCCAACCAATATCCATAGTGGTACCCCATTCTACATTCCCAGTCCAGTTATTACAACTACATTTACAGCCAGCCATGTAAAGTAACTTCCCATCAGTCTTCAAGGAGGTCTTACTTGCCCTTTTTATCTGACTGCTTTTCTTTGGGCTCATCACTATTTATAATAAAATCTTACTATAAACTCTTCATTATGGTTAAGGAAATTGATCCTTCTCTTCAGTCTTGGTAATCAACACTCTCGCAGGTCTCTTCTTAAATACCAGTCTGCATGACTCTCCGGTAACTCTGTATTTACATCTACCAACTTTCTGGGGCCTGTCTTCACTCTCCTGGATGAGATTTCACTTATTTTCAGGGACATATTCCTCTAAGCAGCTTCTTCAGGAAAAAGTGAAAAAGAAAAAAGCATAGGAACCTGTGCATATCTATAAACCTTCAGCTAAGCACATAATGTCTCTGCAGACTCCGAGATCCTCTTAACATTTCCTTTCTGGTTCTGAACACTCAGAGACCACCGACTCTAGGACAAGACCACACACTGCTCTCCCTGCCCGCAGCTTTTGCAATGCCCTTTCTGCCTCCAACGCCGGGACCTAAGACGACATGTGGGCCCTCACAGGGTGCTCACTCTCTAGCGGGCTCATTATCTCTCAAAAGCCATTCCTGTGCCATGCACTTACTTAGTCTCTCAAGTCAGAAACTTGTCTGTGTTGGCCTGTTTCTGGTTTGCTATGTGGCCCTGAATCTTCAACCCTACTGCCCCAGCCTCCGGAGGGCTGGCAGGCAGAACACACCTGACAGGAGTGTGTGTTTCTTAGTTCTGGAAACTGTTAAGCCACTTCCTGTAGGTTCTCCTGGTGACATCAATGCCTTGGGGTGTCTACTGATGGAACCCCTGGATCTATTGGTCTTCTTTGTTCTATTACCCATCAAACTTGTCTTAAAACACTTCAGAAATCCTTATTTTTAAAATATTCTTTCTTCAGGAATATGTTCCCTTTTCTATGAATATTTTGCTAAATGCATACATATATGCAAGAGATGGTTTTCTCTTATTATTCACTCATGGTCCTTATTTTGTCTCATTTCCTTTAAATCTCCTTGATTTCTGCTGGGGACTGAACCTGTGGCCTTGCATGTACAAGGAAGCACTCTGCCACGACGTTCCCTGTTCTATTCATCTTAAAGGATTCCATGGCAATCACACTCCTCAGTGTCGTGGTCTTGGCTGAGCACCTCCACTCAATACATGGAAAGTCCTCTGTGTGGCACAGAGGGAGAGCGGTGCTCAGCCCTGACCACCTCCCACAGCTCTATTTCTCTGCACTGTCCAAGGGTCTTCAGAGGTGAACTTTACAATGTTCTATCAACCCTCCCCTAACATCCTACAAAGCTGGGGAAAGACTGTGGGAAAGAGAGGGCCTCTGTCATTCATGTGCATCTACTGAGGCAAGCATTGTGGCCACCACACTGATGCACATACCCGCCAAATGTGCCTTCTGTGGTCTCCGCATGCTCAGTGAAGCCTGATGCTGAACCTCCCATGCTCCTCTTCCCACACACACCACATCTGCTCCTGGAGAGAACACTATCCTAGAGAGGCAGCGTGGGGAAATGGGGAAATCTGACAATCCCCCCCAAAAGTGTGTGTGTGTGTGCCTGAGTGTGTGTATGAGTGTGTATCCTCCTCCAATAAACATAGCTTTTGTCCCTGCCTCATATGAATTACTCAATTTCTACATCAAGTCTCTCCATGTTAATTTTTTTCAGTAATTTCTATGAAATTTCTTAATGAAAGTTTTTTTTTTTAATTATCAATATGATTCAAAGCCAACATGATCTTTTATTCAATTATTTTTAATTAAAATTTGTAAATTTAACTAAAAATATATACTATCAGAAAGAAGATAAGCATAACATCTTCAAAACATAGAAAGGCCTCACTAAAAACAAACCAGCCAACCAACCTACCTACCTACCTACCTCAGGGGTTGGAGGGAGGGCTTGGAAGTTAAGAGCACTGGCTCTTCTTCCAAAAAGACTCAGGTTTGGTTTCCAGAGCCCACGTGGTGACTCCACAACCATCTGTAACTCCAATTCCTGGGAATTTGATTCCCTCTTCTGGCCACTGTGGGCACTGCATGCCCACGGTGCACAGATACCATGTGCAGGTAAAAAAAAACTCATACATAAGATAAAATTTAAAAATCTTTAAAAAAACAAAACCTCAATTATCAACTGAAAGCTTCCAGAAGGCATTTTCTTCTCAGTTTCAAGTGAAACTCTTCAGGAATTTAAGTTGTTCAACCGTATGGTTCTATTTAGCCCCCCTTTCCCTTCCATGGGTTTATCACCTTCATGAGAGGAACAGGGGCTCTTTTGTGGGAGAAATTGCTAAGCACTGACTCCAAGGCCTCAAGCATGCCAAGCAATTTTCAACAACTGAGTCCCCGTCAGTCTCAATTCTGTTAAATATAATGTTCGCATCCACAGCACATGGCATCTCAGTGTCTTCTGAGACCCAATCAAATCTACCCAAGGTAACCTCTGCATACAGTGACACAGGTTTAAACGGTAACTGGTAGGACAGGTGGTGCATCACACTTTAAAAGTGCATCCTCCCCCCCTCAGGATATAAGGTCTTTGAGGAGTCACCAGTGTCGATCCGTCTAAGGATCCGCTGGTAAATGGGTACAACATCAACAGTCCCTTTTCTCTTCAGAGACACACACAGGGCTACAAGTGACTGACTCATCCACTTGAGAGACATTTATCAACAAGTCCCATGGGTATGTGACGATGGATTTGAACAAAAACTCACACGATAATAGAGCACACCTAATGTTTTCTGAGACTAGTCAATTAAGCAAGTCTTGGCTAAGAGAACAATGAAAGGACACGCCCAGTGGCCAAGGCAAAGAACAAGATAGTGTCTTTCTTAGTCCTGTACATTAGGCTTGAACATTCACAAACATAAACTGAGGAATATAAAGCTGCTACAATTAAGGAAAGGGAAGAGATCCAGAAAGAATCTCCAAAGTCCAAGCTAAGCAGAGCACAGTGGTCTCAGCAGCACCGGGAGGGCAGAAGCCACTCGTAAGGAAACCAGAGCTGACAACGCACTGCAGACAACAGTGAGCAAGAGAGCAGTGTGCTGGATCATGCACACCCATCAGCACAGAGAGGTGGCAACCAGGAAGACACCGATGCCCTACAAGACCTGGAGGGTAGGATTCCTACCAAGAAACAACAAGACACATTTAATGAGCAATCAACGCTCCTCAGAGAGACTGTAACAGTGTAACAAGACAA
The DNA here is from genome assembly GCA_907164525.1 of Lophiomys imhausi. Taxonomy (NCBI): domain Eukaryota; kingdom Metazoa; phylum Chordata; class Mammalia; order Rodentia; family Muridae; genus Lophiomys; species Lophiomys imhausi. The sequence goes on from CAJQZJ010032438.1 coordinate 2,294,345, forward strand.
TTTTCAAACTATCTTAATAGATGATCATATGAAAGGCCGGCTACTTCAAAGAAAGTAACCTAAATGAAATGGGAATTGCCATCAACCCCTAAGCAATCTATACTAGATTAATTAGCCTTATGTCTGATTGTCAAGCTGATGCCATTATTTCTTGTATCAACTGAATAAAAATCAAACTGAAAAACAGCACAATACTGTAAGAATAGTTCCAAAGTCTCTCCAATCACAGACTATTTTACTACTGGAGTGCTCTCAAGCATGCGGAGTAAATGTATAATTTCTAGCTGTGCTTTAAGCCCCTTACCAGTTTGGTATTCAAAGGTAAAATCTTCCCTAAGCTTGTCATACAGATACAGCAACTGAGGCCCATTCAAACTGCTGTGGGCACACGTGACTAACCTTGTGTTTGCTTATGTGACAGTTCTGATCAACTTAGAGAAAATAACTGCTGGGTTTTCCCTAAAGAAAACTCTTCCCCATCTTCAGATATCAATGCTTGCTGAATTAAACCAACTCTTTACAAAATTTAACTACAAATAAAAGCACAAGATTGCATGTGAAAAGAGCATCTAGAACTTCCAAGAGTTCTTATAAACAAGACAGTCACTGTCTGGGAAACAATGAGGCACTGCTGAGTGGACAGAAAGCAAGGCTTTCGCTTTGGGGGCTTCCAGGTCCCTGGGAATACAGCAGTCACTAAAGTGGAGCCCTAAAAAAGGTAGCACCATGCCAACTCAGATCCCTCACGTCAAATGCTAATGATCTGCAAAACAATGGCCTTTTGTGTGCAAGGGCAAGTGAGGAAATGGTTCTTATTCCTTTGAAATGTGTGGAAAGCCTTTGGAAAATCTTTGAGGCAAATGAGTTCAAAATTTTTCTTCTATGATCTCAGAGCCAAAAACCACAACAGACACATGGCTTATTAATTCTTACTGAGAAACTCTGCTTGCCTAATGCTAAAACTGAACATCAGCTAGTCCTACTTCACAAGGAAAATTTATTTTCTCTCACTTCCCTTTGTTCTTCATTTATTCACTTCGACCCCCCCCCTCCCGCCGGAATAATCCACATATCCTAGGGAAGAGGAAGGGGAACAGACTCTGCTACACACACACTCCTTGCCACTGTCACTGAGGAAAGCAATCGCCAGTGACAAAGCCACAGCTCAGAGTCGAAGGCTAAACACTAAAGGAAGAGCATAGAGTGGAATTTTTTTTTAAATACCCACAGAAAGAACAGAATGGGAAGAGTGGGTATCCCACTGCCGTGTTCACAACAGGAAGAGGGAACCAGCAGCAGAGAAGCAGCCTTGGACAGCTCAGTTTGCTCTTTCTTCCTGGGACCATGAGAAAACAGACAGCAACAAAATTCAACATCAGCAAAACAGAAGAGATCCCCAGAGAGTTATGTGAACAGAAGACCCATGATCAATCAGTGTTTAAGAGCTGTGAGGCTGCCTTGCAGAACTCTGTGACCCTCAGAGCTGGAATTGTTAAGGGTTGGTTTTTGCCTCTTTAGTAACCAACCATTCACTGCTAATCTATGTTTGACCTAATATACTGATTACTAGATAAATCCTTTCCGAATGTACTAACACTCCTAACATCCACCAGCCTAAAGGTTAAGAGGCCATCAGCACCTGGGGGGTCTAACAGGCTTTCCTTGGCTTGCTAAGTAAACCCCACACACCTGATGACAAGTGTCTTGACTTACAGCCATCTGTGTGTTCAACTACAACCTCTCAAAACCAGCATCCTGCTGGGGGATTTGGGGTAACATGGAATGGTCCTAGCCATTATCACTCACTCTTGGAGGCAAGGAGCTGCATCTATGTGTCCATATGAAACACAAAAGCAAAAGAGGAGACAGGAGAGCAGCTGGATTCTAGCTGGCTTGGGGAGTGGCACAAAGTACTTCTGAAAGATGAAGGACCTCTGTAATGAAGAAACAGGACAGGACACACACCCCTCGCTGCAGCAAGCCTAGTTTATGGCCGATGCTAAGGAGACTTCTGTACCATGGTTTCCTTTACTCCCGATTTTTAAGCATCTTATTCTTGCTTACTGAAAGAACGCCATTTAGGATTTGGGTCTTGGGGGTTTTTTTGTTGTTGTTTTTAGTTACATTTATTTACGGTGTACATATGGGCAGCATGCTACCACAGTGCATGTATGGAGGCCAGAGAAAAACTTGGAAGACTCTGTTTGCTCTCTGTCATGCGGGTACCCCAGAGATTGAACATCAGACTTGGTGGCAAGTACCTTATCCACTGGGCGATCTTGCTGGCCCAACTTTTAGTTTTAATATTCATTTTATGAGGCTGAGTATCTTCACCTACATTTTTCAGAACAGGAATTTTTATTTCCAAAAGAAAAAAAAAACTCTGATTTAGCCTTCTATTGAAAGGATTATAAACCACTTAGCCTCAAAGATTCCCCAGTTACCTTTCTAAAGGTGTAAACAACACTCAGAACTGCCTCCAATTTAGGAAAAGAAGCTAGACCACCCATAATTCCAACAAGTGGATGCTTTTTTTTCCAACATGCTTTTGACAGCACTTGAGGTTTGATTCTTACTGTTGAGAATTTCATGCACGCATATAATGTGTTTTGATCAAACGAGTCCCTCACTCACATTTCCCTAGCACCACCTTTTCCTTTTTTTTTTTTTTTTTTAAGATTTACTTTACTTTTAGCAAATGAATGTTTAGCCTGCAGGTATATATGTATAACCACATGTGTGCTTGGTTCCCATGGAGTTAAGAACGCCTGTAAACTGCATGCAGGTGCCAAGAACCAGACCTGGGTCCCCGCAAGACCAGCAAGTGCTCTTAACCACTCAGCATCTCCAGTCTCCCTCTATGTCTGAGGAAAATGATACCACAGGTGACCTGAGTGTGAATTTACACTGAGATTATAAATTAGCAGAGTAAGGAAAACATGAAGCACACATCTCTAACTTACTGGGCATCTATTTGCTGAGTGAAACTTAACTGCCTACCTCACAGAGCAGCTAGATGCCAATCTCAGTGCCACAGCCTGAAACCACCATCAGCACCTGAGCTACACAGACTCCGAGTATCTAGTCCCTGAGACAAGTCACAGTCCCACAGTCCCACAGTCTGCCACCTGCTTGGGCTGTGGACAATTCCATCCACTGGGACACAGCTAGGCATGGTTAGACTAAGCCTCAGACTCATCCCAGTGTTCTGGTCTGTTCACAGAACAGTGAGAATAATCTTGGTATTTTCTAAGCAGTTAACAAATCCACAGACTAAGCAAAGGCATTGTGCCAACAGACTATTCCATGACCTAGGCAACACATGTTAAGTTATTTAAACTAAATCCCATTGCAAAAGTCATTACAGGACTTTATTTTTGATGATTCTCCTGCTAGAAAAAAATAAAGGTGGGAAAAATGTGCAAATGAAATGGAAACTAACAATGAACTTGGGGCTGTGACTTACAAAGTAAAAGGCAATCAAGAAAAGAGAATCAAACAGTTTTCAAGTGAACTACAGGGAAGTAGTGCATTTCTGTGAATTAAAAGTAAAAATAACCTATAAAGTATATCACCAGTGCTGATAATATCAATGGCTTAAACCAACATGGTGCCAACTATATTTGCCTGCCATAAAATACAACTAATCCTACTATTCTGCTTTCTGAATCTCTTTTTAAAAATATACTTATTGCATATATCTATGTGGAGGTGTGTGCACATACATGTAGTGTGTATGTCTATATGGGGCATGTATGGAGTCAGAAGACAGCATGCTGGAATCATTCTATACCGCCTAGTAACTGGGGATCAAAATTCAAATTGTCCTTCTTGGTGGCAAACATCTATATCCATGGAACCAGCTCACTGGCCTGAATGTTTTACTTTTAAATCCACTCCAAGGTTAAGAAATTTAGAGAACAATAGTTTTCATATGAAAAAGTCTGAAGTTTCAGAGAAATATAAAATTGAGACACAACAGCCAAGAATGGCAAAGAAATTAGGTCGAGTCTAAGCAAGCCAGCTAAGCCCAATGGAGCACTACAGGGAACCGGTCTAGAGCTGTCTTAGGTTCCGCACATCACAATATGCACTTAAGGTGCTCGGCATGTATACAGGGAACACATCTCTAAGGCCTCAGGGAACATGAAACTTGCTAGTCCAGAGCCAAGCTTCCTACAGAAGTTCTTTGAACTTCTGCCGAGGGCATGCACCTACGAGCCAGGTGGGGGTCTGACGACCAACAGAGAGGACTACACATAAAGAGAAAGGAAGCAGCCCGCCCATGGCACCCCACTAGTACCTCCTCCAGCCGCCGTCTCTGCTCTTTCTGCTGCTCGATCCGCTTCTGCCTCTCCGCCAGCAGCTGCCTCTTGTACTCCTCCTGCTCGCGGAGCTGCTGCTCCTGCAGCAACTGCTGTCTGCGCAGGGCCTCGGAACGCTCTTTGTTCTCCTGCTGCAGCCTCAGGAAGTCACGTCGCAAGGTCGACTCTCCAGGCACATTGACGATGGAGCTGCAGGGGGACAGGGTCGTCAGGGGTTCAGGGTGTGACCTGCGTGGGCATCCTATTATTCCTCTTCTACACCCAGGTCTCTTCATGGGGCTAAGACTGAGCCCAGGCGCTCGACCAACATGTCCGCCATCCTTCATCCTTTAGTAATGCCTGAAAATGCAGACCTGGTAGAGAAGCATGTCTATCTACTTGGCATTCTCACATCAGCCAGACAATGTAGGGCTAAGCTCACCACCTTTCACATCACTGGTCACACTTTGGCCCTCTTATTTTCCTTCATTACAAAGAAATTTGGCCGGCACCGAACCTGCTCCATTCCCAGCCACTGTTTATTACGATCAGGGATGGCAGCAGGCCTCAAGAGGGCCTTGCAAATGGGCTTTGCACAAAAACCTCAGCTAGCATCTTTCTACTTTGGAGACTGTTTCCTGAGCCCATATCACACAAAATAGCAAGAAACAAACCCCCTTAAACTCCTTTTACTACACACACCACAGTGCAATTCACACGTACCATTCGACTCTCTACAGTTTTATTGCTCATGAAATCAATTCTAATTTCTCTGAAATTTTTAGTTTGAAATGGACTCTGATCTTCTATTTAAGGCTTTGTATTTAATCCTATTCATTACAGGATTTCTTTAGTAAACCTCCGTGTCCCTCTTCAAATTCTTTTTAATAGCTCCCATGGGTTTCAACCGGTTTTGGCTTTGGTCAGTGCTCAACCACAGGTAAAGCCAGCCAAAACAATTGTCAAGCAAACCTATTACTGAAGTAAAAATTGGTAAGAAACTCAATCCTACTCTCCCAACCTTCTGGCTGGCTTCACTGAGACAAACCAGGAGCGGGACACACCCAAAGAGAAGGGGCAAATGCCGGCGACCACATGTGCATGGAGGGGCATGAAGCTGCGGTACAGTTTCTCAACAGAGCTGCAGCTGGCCTAGAAGCACGTGTATCATTTGTGTCTCTTCTGGGGCACAAATGTCAGAAGCACTATTTAATCCTCAGCATCAATCATGAAACTGGTTAAAAACAAAACCACTAGGTAAAATTGGGTTAGAGACAAAACAACTAGGTAAGAGTTTGGGGTTGGGGAAGCTGTTCACAGAAATCTGTCTGGAGGTGAGAATGGCAAACAGGAAGCAAGTTAGTCCTGGCTGTTTTGCTCCTCGAGAGCCTTCCGGAATGCTGGCTGGCATCAATGTAGCTTGATCTCTCATGAAGCAGCAACAGTGGCATCAGTACCTTGGCTCCCCTTCCTGCTCAGGCACTTCCTCCTCTTCCTCCTCACTCCCACTGTATTCATACTCGGTTTCATCTGGAAGAGAAACAGGAGAGCTGATGGATTCTGACAGGTGCCTGTGTAGGCAAGCATTCCCAGAGGCATCATAGAAAACAAGATTCTCTTTGTGAAAATGGCATTTTGCAGAGTAGAGAACAGATGCTGACTTCCTTTACTGAAGGTGGGAAATTCCAAGCTTGTTACACCCCTACACAAGAGCTGCTTTTCTTTAAGACGGCACACACAAAGATAGCTCAATGCCACCAGCATATTCACACAAAACATGATGACAAATTAAACATAAATAGATAACACAGATAGATATCAGATAAGTAGACAAATAGAGATTTAACTACCAAACTAACCAAGGCTACCAAAGTCATTGCTTAACTACTTTCACATTTGAGCTTCTGCTGAGGCAGCAAGAGAGATACCTTTGCCAATGGAGACCAAAGGGAATATTAAGTATGCATTTTGCAGCAGTAACAGAATTAATAAGCATTCCCATGAAACATCATTGAAGAGAAGCCGGAAAGAGTATGAAGAGCCTGAGGATGTGGAGGAGACAGGAGACATGCTGTCTTCTGGACATGACACGTTGTCACACTCAAGCTCACCCCAACTTTGGCTAGCCTTACAAGACATGAACAAGATCACTCCAGCCAAAATCCCAGCCTAAATGGGGAGGTGCTCTCCAGGCTCCATCCCCTATGGCAGTCCATAGCTGCTGGGGGAGGGATGCCATTTTTTTCTTTTAGAGTATGGCCTCAACCATGGGGTTGAAGGAGCTGAGATAAAATTAAAATTCACAAGTAATTTAATAAAATTATAGCAGAAAATATCCCAAACATAGAAAAACCAAAATGGATATCTACACATAAGAGGTATTTACAACCCAAAACAGACATGACCAGAAAAGACCCTCTCCTTACGTCATAGTCAAGGTTTCAAAGATGTCAAGCAAAGAAGCAATGTCAAAAGCTATAAGGGAAGTCGACTTACAAAGGTGCCCACTTCTCAGATTAGCGCCACATCCTCTATCTGCATCCCAAAGCCAAGCAAGGATGGAACAAAACATTTTCACACCCTGAAAACAATTAACTGACAATTAAGAATGATGTGCCTAACAAAGTTATCTGTAAGAACTGATGGAGAAATAAGGACATTTCAAGATAAGCATGAATTAAAGCAATTCATAGCAAGTGAATGCCTTTCAGTATGGCAGAAAGTCTTAAAGGAAAAGTAAGCATGTAGGAAGAAGGCTTCATCCACAAGAATACTGGAAAGAACACATTTCATGAAAGGAGCTGACGGACAAGGAGGAGCCAGCAGCCTGGGGGGAGGGGGGAATCAGTCACATGCAACAGAGCAAACCAGGAAACCTAATACAAAGAAAGGAGGATGGAAGAACTAATGATCCAACCAGAATATGTACTAGGAAAACCACAGGGGACAGCAATAGCCTCTCAGCAATGACCATAAGTACAAACAGCATTAGCTTAGCAATAGAAAGATAAAAACTGAGTGTTGTCTTTAAGAGATACACTTAGCTACCAAAGATGTCCAAAAATTGAGCCAGGGTTAGAAATCAACTGACCAAGCAAATGAAAGCATGAACAACTAGACAGGGCAACTGCTGTATCTGATACAACAGCTTTCAAACCAAAGTCAGAAGAACAAAGAGAAGCTCTGCAGTTAAGAGAAAGGCTCATCGGGAACATATAATTATAAAGACTCACTCATCAAATACTGTTATAAAAGTTCACAGGACCTGACAGAGTACCAATGGGAGAGCCAATACCCAAGTGTTGTATGTAGACAGTTCTTCCAAACTAAAAATCAGCAAATACACTTAACCAGTAAATAAACTAAAGGATGAATCAACTGGATTTAACAATATTATAGATTAGTCCATCTTCACACAGAAAATTTTATCTAAGATTGACCACATTATAAGTTACACACAGTAGACTGAAAAATAACCCCTCTATCTTACCAGACTACAGTAAAATACAAACAGAAGTCAACAGCCAAGAAACCTTAGATCCGAAACAAACACTTCTGAATAAAGCAAAACAAAAAGATACCGTTCTACTGACCCTCATGTCTACTGCACGGGGAGTGCTAAGAGAGAAGTTTACTACTGTAAGTGACCACATTAAAAATTTAGGTATCTCAAAGCTCTAGAAAAAATGAGACGCTAAAGCAAAACCCAGCACATGACAAGAAATGAAGACCAGAACAGAAAATAATGACAGACATGGAAAGAAAGAACAAACACGGTTAATCGAAAAATCTAGTTCTTCGAAAAAAGATTGACAAACTCCTAGTTAAACTAACAAAAACAGCAAAAGCTTGAATTGAAAAGAAAGATGAAAAGCAATAGAGCCAATAAAATCTAGAAGATCATTAGAGAATGCTTCGAAAACTTGTATTCCAAAGGTGGGAAAAACACACAAGACATGAGGAAGTTTCTAGATGCCTACAGTTCACCACAAGTAAATCTGTAAGACAGGAGTCTTGCAGTAGGTCCTTAAGAAGCATCAGGAGTGAGGTAGTGACTAAGAAATCTTCTAAAACAAAGCCGAGGACTGGACAGATGCAGCACAGGTTGTTGCCAGATATTTACAGAGGATCTAGCACCAACAATGTCACTATTCTACCAAACTCAATCTATGAAACCAATAGGACCCCTCCAGGAAAACTGAATAAAGATATAATATGAAAAGAACATTAAAGGCCAATTTTTCTAATGAACATTGAGTGAAAAAAATCTCAACAAAATACTTGAAAATTGTATTCAAGAATACCATACCCCACAACCATCAGGTATACAGAACAAAACACAAACATAATACATGACATATATAAACTTCAGGACAGAGCTCAAACGCAGAAAAGGCATTAGACAAAGTTAAGCATGTCTTCATGAGGAAAATCCTGAAGAGCCTGGCATCGTGGCACACACCCATCTGGGAACATGGTTGGCTAAGAGATGAATCACTATGAATCTGCAAGCTTGGGTTACAGTGAATCCCACCTTTAAAAACAAAATAAAACCCTGAAGAAATTAGAAACACAAAACATAATAATACACTTTAAACAGTAAAGGCTATGTATGACAAACCTACAAACACTGTACTAGAAGAGTCATGACGAATTCATCCTTAAAATCTAGAATTAGACACTTAGTAATACAGTGTTTCAAAAGTCCCACCCAACCAAAGCAGTAAGACATAAAAGGAATAAAAATAAGAAAGCAGCCGAAGTATTGTTAATTTCAGACACTATGGTTCTATACTTAAAAGATCCTACGACCCTACCATGATTTGATAAACACTTCATCAATTTGCAGGATACAAAATTCAGTACCTTTCCTTTATGTCGACAACAAACTTACTAAGAGAGAAATAAAGGTATCCAAGAATAACCTGGCCAAGGAAGTGAAAGGGCTCTACAGCGGAAGTCACGTGAAGACAACACACTACATAGAGAACCTGAGTAGCCAAATAATCCTAACAGAATACAACCGGGGATATCATGATACCTGGCCACAAATTGTACTGCAGAGCCACCATGACAAAGCATGGTACTGAAAACACAAGACACATACAACAATGGACCAGAACAGAGGACCCAGAAACAGACCCACACAGCTACATGACCGCCAACTATTGGTGTTACACACACTGCGGGGGAAAACAGCCTGTTCAACAAATGGCACTCACAAAAGTGGGATCAGATCCTCATCTCTCGCCCTGCATACAAACCAACCGTGTACCTACTTCTGAGCCCACCAGACTCCATGATAGTTCCAAGACTGGTCATAAAGATGGTCCTGGTCTTACCTGACAGTGGATGACAAAACAGAGCAGGAAATGAGAGATTTGTAAGGACAAGGGGAGAGTCAGGTGAAAGGGAGTTAAGAGCAGGTGAGTGTGGGAATAATCAGCATTTATATACATGTGTAAAACTGTCAAAGAACAAATTTAATCAGTCTTTACAAGTCAATTCAAAGGGGATCAAAGACTTCAAATTTAAACATGAACTGCAAAAACTGATAGAGGAAAACACTTCATGATGTGTTCACAAAGAACTTTCTAAACAGGATTCCAATAGCACAGGAAATTACCCCAAGAATGGATAAATGGGATGACATAAATCACAAAGTTTATCTACAGCAAAGTAAAGTATCAGCAGGACAAACAGAAGAATATGTTTGCCAGTTACGCATCAGATATGAATTATGAAATAAGCTTCTCTCAAAAATATAAATTGGCCAATAAATATCTTTAAAAGTGCTCACTATCCTTAGCCATTAGGAAAACTCAAAGTGAAAGTGCCTGGAGGCTCCACCTTACTCTGGTCACTGACAAAAGAAAAAACAAATAGTGGTGAAGTCGTGGGGAAGGAATCCTTATTCATTGCTGGTGAGATTGCAAACTGGTGCCCATTATGGAAAGAAACATGAAGGATTCTCAAAAGGTCAAATAAACTGCCATATAACGCACTCTGCAGCATATTCACAAAAGACTATATCCTCTTACACACCCATTTCTGTCTCTGTTCTAGTCCCATAGCAAAGAAATTTAGTCAGCCTGAATGTCCTTTAGCAGATGGAAATATGGTAAATGTTTCCAATGGAATTGTATTCAGCCATAAAGAAAAGAATGGGACTTGCACGGAAATGAATAGACCTGGAAATTCTTAAAGTGACATGAGCCAGACTCAGAAAGTCAAGTACAGCATGTTCCAGGAGGGCTCCATTTGGTAGTGTCTGCCTACACGTGCCAGTGTGTGAGCACATGACATAAAAGCAGACGGGGGGGGTGGGGGACCCCAAGAGAAGGAAAGGTGGCTATTGAAGAGCAGTAATTTACGGTGGCCTTATGCTGGCAGTTAAGGACACGGGAAGATAAAGGACACATGTGACAGGAGAGTGGAAAGAGGATGAGAAGGTCGAAGGGCACAGAGGGAAAGAGGGCGGACAGCAGGGAGGGCTGTGAAGTAACAACAACAAAAAGTGTGTACTTTAACATTAGTTTAAAATCTTTTATGTTACCAAAAAAAGTGAAAATAAAAGGAGCCTTAATACCTTTCTCCCCTCTCTTCTTTCTGGTCCGGTCTATATGATCCTTAAGCTGGATTCGAACCTGCCTTTCATTGGGCTGATCCCTTATGAAAGGGTGTTTCAAAAGCTGTTCAGTAGAGGGCCGCTGCATGTAATTCTTCACCAAGCATCCTTCTATAAAGCTGAAAAATTTCTTTGACCTGTAAGAGGAAGTGAAATAATCAGACTTTACCACAACAATAAAGCTAAAAAATATCAGTGACGAGCCTGAAACTATTCTGCCCATGTACAAGCCATGAGTGTTAATGTGGTTTCAACCTGCAGTACTCCACTAACATTATACTACCGACTGCTATAAAGGAGCCAGGTTTAAAGGACAGAGTGCAAGTCCAGTGCCCTTAAGCACTACATCATGGGCTGCAGAGGCTCAGGCACAGAAGAAGCACTAAGTGGGGAGGGGTCACTGGAGGTCAGCTGTCCAGCACCCAGAAAACAGCACGGAGTTCAGCAAAGGGCCTGGCTCAGGGGGCAAATGTGGGGCCCCTTGAATCTACTGACATTTCAACCAGAACTGCAGTGGCTTGACCCATCAGGTCCTACTGTTTAATGGACCAAGGCAGAAATGACAGGCCTTACTTTGGGAGGGGGGGCACCGGGAGTAACTCTTGTCCCCATCAGGTCCTACTGTTTAATGGACCAAGGCAGAAATGACAGGCCTTACTTGGGGAGGGGGGCACCGGGAGTAACTCTTGTCCCCTTCAGGTCCTACTGTTTAATGGACCAAGGCAGAAATGACAGGCCTTACTTGGGGGGGGGGACGAGGAGTAACTCTTGTCCCACATTTGTACCATAAGCCACTTTTAGAGCTTTACCCCTTTCCCATTCCCAGTCCAATGCACAATGACCACCCACACAGCCTAGCACTGCTTGGGACATTCAAAAACGTGTGTGTGCATGTGTGGGCGCGTGAGTGTATGTGTAGGTCAGGAACAACTCGGTGGATTCACTTCTCTCCTTCTACCTTTCCACAGGATCTGGAGATCACATTCAGGTTTCCAGGCTCTTAGGCAATGCTCTTTACTCACTGAACAAATGTCCTTAGACCCAAGCCATGTCAGTCTCGTCGGGTTTCCCTTTGAGACTCAGCTCTGTGTAAGCCATCCCTGGCAGCATCCTAGCCCACACTCCCCAAGCTAAGAACACCTCTTCTGGAGTTATCTGCAAGTCAGTTTGTTCACTATAGCTTTGAAATGGTGCAGACTGAGATAGGTTCTTTTTTAACTCATCAATGATGTTCAACACTAACTATGGTATACCACAAAGGGTATTTTAATAAATTTTTGTTGAATGAATGAGTTAATTCATCTTTAAATTTAATTCAGTTCTAATTACGTCACTTTTATGAAACATCCCTTCTGTATCTTGTATTTTGAAACTATTTTTTCAATTCAACAAATATTTATATGTGCAGCAATTTATGTTAGAGTCAATAAAAAACATACATGTAAACTAAAGCAGAAGAAGGTTACGTATATACAACAGCAGGCATATGATCAAATTCATAGAGGAAAAATAAAACTGCTTCAGTGGGTTGAGCATAAACCAAAGGTACAATATTTGCTCTTCCAAAGAGGGAACAAGACAGCATTCAGGGTATAGGAACATGAGCAAAAGACCAAAGGTGTAGGAGACTAGTGAGTCACTTTCTGGTATCACAAGAAGTAGGGAACAAGGTCGGGAGCACCTCCCAGAAAGGAGTGTGGTCAAATAGGAATGTGACGATGTATGTAATACTGACAGTACATCCTAACACAGATTAGTTAACCCAGCAAGATCACCCACAGACTGGACTAAAGAAACAAGTACTGACTCATGAGAGCAAGAGCCCAGATTCTGAGACTGAATCCCTAAATTCAAAGATGTACGTATGCACCATGTCACCAAGACAACAATTAGGAATCAATCGTACATGGTATGTTCCTTAAAATCAATAACTGAATTCTTCTGTCAGATAAGCCACTGCCCATTTTCTGATAGCCATTTCTCCAGAAGAAGCAACAGAGATTTGCGTCTGGGAAGAAAAGAACAACACAAATGAAGAGCTAGCTATGCTTTTAAGCACTTGAGTAGAATGGGGACAGTGACACAAATGAACCAATGTAGCATCTTACCTAAGCTGCTTGAAGGAAGTTGGCTTAAGGACCCAGAAGGTATCACTGACCATCTACCACTGTCTCTGTCTACGAGCATGTCACATGCAAATGGGTAACCAACATCTACAAGTAATGAAGACTGTGTGCAGGAATCTTGAAACAGAGTACTGATTTGTAATCTTTGCAGAACAGAATGTCAATCAAATTCACAAGAAGAAAAGAAAGGCCACTTGGTTTACCACAAGGTAAACACTTCCTCTAGCTTGGTCCTGGGAAATGTCCACTATAGAATTGGTGTCCTTGGGATTGGCTATCCCATAACAATGTCCAGAATAATCACCCATCAGCTCTCACTTATTAACACAAAGAATCAACTAGGGCCAAAATCTTTGCAACTGTGCGGTTTTTTAGATCTCTAAACACTGGTTTAGTGGAATTAGGTGATTGTTACTCAGTTATGGTTAAAGAGTGTTAAAAAGAATGGGAAAAAGTCTTATAAGTAAAAGAAAGGTGGGAAAGGTAAAGTGAAGTGTGTTGAGCATGGGGAGAGTGGACAAAGAGAGGCGGCGGCTGGAGCGGAAGCGTGTGTCTACAGCCAAAGGAAAAGGAACTCTGTGGCTCAGAGACAGGCAACCAAGAAAAAAGCACACAGCAGAAACAAAGCCCAAAAAAACCCAAACCCAAATGGAAGGACCAACAGTGACACCCTGTATGTATTTCAGAAGGAATAACAAAATCTAAGAGGCAGTAACATTAATCGGAACATTAGAAAGATTTCAAGAAAGGAGAAATATGAGAGCAAACAGCAGCAGTGAGGCCAGACAAGCTGAGAGTCACCATTCCGCACAGCAAACTCAGAGAAGCAGCGACAAGGATGGAGAGGCTGGCTTTCCAGGAAAACAGGACCATTCTGTCAACATGCTCTTCGGAAATTAAGAGTGTGTCTAATTGCCATTTTATAAAACATTAAGGGAATTGCCTCTCTTTTTCAGACAGGATCTTGCTCTATTACTCAGAATTCTTCAAACTCCTAGGTTCCTACTGTAGTCTAAGTCATGAGACCTGCAAACATGCACCATGGGCCCAGGCATCTTTCATCAGTGTTAAAATCTATTATCAGAGGACTTTCAACACATCTTTGCCATTTTAGGAGGAAAATGTTCTGTAACATATTACATTTAAAAGATGTTTAAACATTAAAATATAACCTTTTCTGCATATTATAGAGCTTTCAGGTGCCACCTGTTAATAGCGTGTAATCCAATGACAATATATCAAGAACAACAAAAATAAGTCAATACACCGTGGATTGTTTGAGGGTGCTGGCTTCTGTAGTTCTGAAGTCAGAGTGGCCAGAACTTTATTCCAGAAAAAAGTGAAACTACAGGGATTGGGAGAGGAGTAGGCAAAGGAGGGAGGGAAATAGGGGGG
>CAJQZJ010032438.1:2309197-2339223 GCA_907164525.1 Lophiomys imhausi
GGGGGGGGGGGAGGAGGCAGGGAAATGCATACATCGCTTACCATTTTTTTGACTTCAGCCTGGGAGGAGGGTTTCTGGGAATGAGAAACAGTGCTCTCATTGGATGCATGTCACAGAGAGCTGGGAAAGGAGACGGTTGTGTCAGTAAGGTACTTATTTACTCACTCTTGACTTCCGGGGTTCATTCATAAATCTCATTTACAATCGCCATGAATGTCAAGCAGCTAAGATGTCTAGTTACAAACCCTAGGCCATGCTTTGAAATTTACCATTTAAAAACAGCAAAATATAAGATAAAAACACACAACTTCAAACAGACACTAAAAAGTTTTCATAAATCAAAGATAAATACTTCCTCCTTTTACATTTGAATTAAGTCTTTAAATCATTTTTAAGACTATAATGAAAGCGGGTGTTTTTATGAGGTTGGTCTAAGGAGGAGAACAGCTTGCAAAGGCCTTCAGTGTCTGAAAGGCACCAAGGCCCCTGAACACGGCGCGTACAGTGTCCCCAGGTGCCTCTGTCTGTTACTGCAGTTAGTGTCAGTAGGAGAGAAAAGCCTAGTGCAAAGGGAGTGCTTACTTTTGTACAATTGCTGTGGTGAGTTCAGCAGACACATGCACTAACATATCACAACAGATAGGCACATTTTCAGGGGACACGCAAGGCAGCCGGGAACAGGGACTAGACTAGCACCAGCACCAGTACCCAGCGTGAAGGAAAACTGAGCCAAATGACCCATCAATATGACCCACTGTTTCAGTGTCTCATTCCTTATCTATAAGGAGACATAAGGGCACAGTATTCATGGAGGAATCCACTTCTAAATTGTAACTGATTTTTAACTATTTTTTCATTCATTCAACAAATATTTATTCAATAACTATGTGTGAGGCAGTTACAGAGTCTTTGTATATACCCTTCCTAAGCAGACCAGGAAGAAACAGCGGGTATGGTTTCCTTCCTTTTCTACATTTCTATCACAATTCTAATCAAAGATCAATTTTATGATTGATCAATTTATTGATTTAACCCAAGGAAAAGCAAACTCAAATCTTCACAAAACATTCCATAAATAAAATGGCTCAATTTATAAAGTCAAAATAACAAGAAATAACAAAATTTCAGAGATTAGGGATCTGTTTCAAACAATATTTTTAAATGCAAAGAAAACAATTGCCCTTATTAACTTCAGATCCCACATATGAACAGGCTACAGACCTAGAGAGCCCAAAAGGAATACTGGTTACCAGGAGCTCCTTTCCATCTGAGCCCAACCTTGCTGATGGGCTTTCCAGCCACTCACTGCTCCAGACGTGCTTATGCCCAGCGTCCTTGGGTTCTGACAGGTGACACAGAACAAATGAGCTCAAAAGGAAGTAAGGTACTTACGGGGGGCACCTTCTGCCATCTCGATGGCCGTGATGCCACAAGACCAAAGGTCACTCTGCAACAACAAAAGAGAATGTTCTAAATACACATTTATGTTTCTGGATAGTCACACAAATGAAATAAAAGCATCCTTCAGGTAAAAAACAAACAAACAAAAAAAACAAAAACAAATCTTGCTAGGAAATTATTAGCTCTCTGGCTAATAATTTGTATTTACTTAAGCCTGCTATTATTTTGGGAATGTTGGAAAGTGTTTTAAATTTTGTGTATTAAGGAGTAGAAAGTCAGAATGTGCAATATACTTTAAACACTTCAAATTAAAGAAAATCTTGGCAGCAATGGTTTAATCTTCATTAACTGAATATTGTAACAAATACTGAAATACATGGGGAACAATTAAAATACAAACTCAATTGTAACTCATTAACAGGTACAATAACCAATAAAAGTTTGTTCTGTTGACAAAACAGTAACACGGTCAACCTGAATCAGATAATTAAATACTGGTTATGCATGGATAAAAGGTGCTTTATGGTTTCAAGTCCCTAGAGGTCACTCTGTAACCATGTCAATGAATGTGTATAACTCAGATAAATCACAGAACTCTTTACACAAGAACACTGAAATTTCAGAGGAAGCTGTTATAATTTTGACACTGTACTAAAAAGAAACTGTATCTCATTCTAATATATTTCTTTAAGCTACAGATGATGCTGGGAGAGGGGCTGACTGGCTGGTGAGGGGATCTGTGCCTAGCTGTCCACAGGAACATGCTTCTCAGTGAGATCACAAACGAGGCAGTGGACCAACAAGCAACAAAAGAGCATGCCAGCACGGCCCTGGAAAACCTGCTCCCAAAACAGACTCTGTATATATTTCTCACTGAAACCCAGGCAGTGTAAGCAGTGTGTGATTCACGGGCAAGCCCCCAGTCCTCTTGCAATGCTAAGTACCCCCAGGCGGCCCAGAACAGCAGGTGCCTCTTACTCTGTAGTCGTAAGTGGCGTCTGGGTTCTCATCACAGGCGATGACCTCAGGAGCCATCCAGTACGGTGTGCCTATGAATGTGTTTCTCCGTCCAACCGTCCTGTCCAGCTGAGCACTTACACCAAAATCGACTGAGGAATGAAAAGAAAAAGGTGGAGCACAATTAACAAAGAACAATCTGAGGTGGTGTCACAGTGAATGCAAACACTGCTTTGTCAACTGCAAAACTGTTCTTGTAGGAAGCACAGGAAAGAAATGCCAGTCTCGAGCAATGGCACCAAAAGTGCAACACAAGAGCCAGTACCAGTCCAGAAGAGTCCAAAACACCAGGCTTGTATTGCCAGGGACCCAGCAGAGACCCAGGGACAACAGCAATGGGTCTACTCTAAGAAAACATGTGTTTTCTAAAACATTTGTCCAAAACAAGGGTGAATTAAAGAAAGCCCCAAGTTTAAGAGAACAGATGTAAGGCTGGCCCTAGCACAGCTTTGGAATGCACCCTTGGCTTTCTTGGAAAGGACACAGCGGAAGGCTCCAGGTTAGCAGGAGCTGTCTGCATGAACGTGTTCCCCAGATTGTTGCTTTCCCCACTCAGAGCTGCTTCTACACACAGGCTTCACATACCACACTGTACTGCATGAGGAGAATCACAAAGGATACACCAAGGGGCAGCGAGATGGCTCAGCACATGGATGAAGAGCTTAAAAGAACTTAATGTACAAACCTGGGAACCTGAGGTTAACCCCTGGAACCTACATAAAGGTGGGTGGGAAGAGCAGACTCCACGAAGGTACACGGTACACGCACACAAACACACACACACACACTCACATACACAACCACACCCCAAAACAAACCAACATCAAGCATTCTCCAGGCAGCTGGAACTTCAGTTGACTTTTAGAGCAATGTCTACATTCTACGAACTTCATGATGGTGGTCTAGAAGAAAGCTCACAGCTGGGGGCAGGGCTGGCACAAAGCCCACATGCCGGATGTTTGCCCATCAGTATTTATTTGCCTTGTCATCACAGCCCACGTGCTGCCATGAGTCCAGCAGCACAACAGAGAACAGGAGCTCCTCACACAAACAGGTCTATAAAATGCTGGACAACTGGCAAGGGTCACCCATTCCACCTCTGTGTACAGAATGAGGTCAGTGAACAGGGAGCAAGCGGGCTTACTTGTTCCTCAACACACAGAAAACAAAATCAGGGCAAAAAGCCTAATTAAGCTTTCTAGCAACTTGGCCAGAAATAGCAACTGATAACTGAGTATCTACTAAGGTATCACAATCTCCTGTCATGAGGTCAGTGCACAGAAACAAATCACCAAGTCAGTCAGAGCAAGGACAAGGCAGGTATTCCAGCTTAGCCCGGAAGACACACTCCACGTGGGCAGATGAGCAGTTGGCATTGGGAAGAGAGCAGCGATCTGGATGTTAAAAAGCAGCTTCTATGGCTCAGACACTGGAAGAATGTAGAGAGTGTTGAGAGTACAAAGGAAAATAATGCTGATTTTGTTTTAAAATTTAACAGCATTGGGCGTGGTGGTGTATGCCTTTAAGCCCAGCACTTGTGAGGAAGAGTCAGAAGGATCTCCTCAAATTTGAGGCCAGCCTGGTCTACAGAGCACTGACAATCCTGGCTGTTGGACTCTCAGAATATTCTGGTAAATCGGGAGTATTTTCTCTTGAGAAATGCCATACACTGTATCAATAGAATTATAAGTTGTCAACACTACTATAAAAGGGAGGGAACAGTCTGAGGCAGATCAGAAGGCCAGAGAAAGCCCCTGAAGACAGGAAAAATTGTAACTTTGAAAATGAGAACAAGTTTTTTCAATGGAGAACAGTACATGGAAAGGTGGCAGGGCAAGGAGTAAGAAGACCGAGCAATGCCAAGGTATATGAAGACCATGTTCATTTACTTTCTATAACTTTATTCTATTATGTAAAAAAGTTCATAAAATTGCCACCAGATTGTAACATGGACGTAGGGTACAAGGAAGGAGGGTCAGGTGATGGGGCAGGAAGTATGAATTCTCCTGTGAAGTAAAACAGGAAATTATTAAGGGAGCCCCCATGTGTCTGTCTGTCTCTGTATCTCTCCCCTCCCCTCCATCAATGTCTCTCACTCTCCTCCTCTTTCCCCTCTCACTCCTCAAACCCTCTTTGACTTCATGTGCCAGGCTGCCTTCAAATTCACAATCTTGTTTCAGCCTCCCAAGAACCAGCAATATACTATGCCAATCAGGCACCAGTAAGGATAATGTTTTTTAAGCAAGAAAGGAGAAAAGTCTGACTTCTAATGTTAGTGTAGGGCTGGAAGGGCCTCAGTCACAAGTTCCTGGGTTTGGGCCCCATCATTCTCCCTCCCACAAAGTAAACCAAAACAAAAAATTTTAAAACTCCATGTGGCTACTGTATCCAGACAGAGAAGACAACAGAGGCACAGACTGAGGAGGCTGGAACCTGGCTAAGCAATGTGGCAGTTCTCTTATTCTTAAGGGGGCAAGGAGGGAGGAAGCAACATTAACAGAATGAACTTTTACTAAATGTTAACCAGGCACAGCATGTTGCTGGCTAGTACCAGAGCAGTGCATTCGACCCTACACACGGCAGCCACATACCGAGTTTCACCTCCGCGTTCTCCGTCAGCAGCACATTCTGGCCTTTGATATCTCGGTGAATGACATGGTGAATGTGCAGGTGTGCCAGTCCCTGGAAGAGAAGCAGATTGAAGCGAGTTCCAGACTATGTCCCTAAGTAAACAACAGGAGCACCTTGTATGTAATAAGGTGCACACATGGGCCAAGCTTTTGTAAATCCACATTTAGAACATAAAATTTACCCTTGGCACATTCCCAGGAAGGTACTGTCAAGCCTTGCCACACATACAGAAGGCAGTGGGCTGGGCTTTTCCTCCAGGATGATCATAACCACTTTTAGCTGTGCCTATGACAGAGGCTTTGGATTGCCTCTGTTGTTCCTCTACTATAATTTGTGCTATTTGTGTACAGGACAGTTCCTTTCCCACGCCAAATGTCTATCTTCAGTGGGTAACCCTGTGAACTTATTTAAGCTAGACCATCCCAGGAGGACAGCAAAGAATTACAGAGGGGCTTAAAATCTGGCTCTTAAAATGCAGGCTTGTCTTCCCACTACACAGGGAACGAATTCTTAAACGCTTTATCCCACTTCTGTCCAAGTGGAAAATACTTCTGCCACCAGAACAGCCTTGTGCAAGAATGAAATTATTTTTTCCCTAGACAAACAAACATTCCTGGAATGTGCACTTCTGATGCTATATCCAGAATAAGCCCAAAAGCATCTCCCAAGAGGTGATGGGAAACACATCCAACTATGTCATAAAGGCAGCAAAGCGCACTGCAAACTTACAAGCCAGAACGTGTCTCCTTAAGACACAGCAGCCTATTTACTCTGAAATCCTCAGCACTAAAAGGACAGGTCACTTGCAGGGGATTTGGTTTTCTATTTGAAAAGAATAAAGGGGGGGGGGGGTGCTGTGGTGGTGGAGGCAGGCAGACTGTTTACTATGTAGCCCAGCTTGGCTTTAAACTTTAACAGCTTCCTGCCTCATCTTTCAGAGTGCTAAGATCACAGGCCTATGCTATCAGGCCTAACTTCTATGAATTATGAGAACTTTATATCCCTTTTTTTCAAGCATGGTGTGTAGAATTAATTAATTAAATTATTACCAGTATTTATATTATTGTTAATGGGTCAGTGGTGTTAATTCTTAATCCACCATTATACATAAACACAGACACCTGATGGATCTTAACAAGCCTTAGCCTGGATTCTGCAATCTGGCCCAAACTAGCTTTTAATGAATGCTATTCCCCAGATAAGGCCCCAATATATACATACGTCTCCTCAGGATGTTATTCTCCATGCTACGCCGATGTTCCAGGCCACATGGCATTTGTGGGGCCTGGCAGTGGGCCTGTAGGCCCAGCTCACCTCAGCTGGAGGCCTGAGACTCAGGACAGCTGGCGGCCCCCTATGATAAATATCCCAAGACCTTTTAATCTTTCAACGCTTAGGCCTTAGCTGACTCTCAACTAGTTCATGTAAGTTAACCAAACCAACTATTTATCCGCAATCCGCCATGTGGCTTGCTGTACCTTCAGAGCTCACACCCAGACGTCCTTCTGCTTCCGAGTCTAATTATTTCTAATGCTGGGTTCTAAATTCATGTGCTAACATGTCAGTGAAACAAAACACGGCTTATGTCTGTTCTTCATCATAAAGGTGTAGTGTCATACCACGGGCTGTGATGAGACTGAGCCAAACAGAGCGCGAGAAGAAGCCACTCTCCCTCTCAGCAGGCTGTAGCATCGAGCTCTGAAGAGCAAAAGGGAGTCACTCCATTCTTACAGAATTTCTTTCTGTTGCTTCGGTTCGCTTGTTTCCAACTTGCATGAACCTCCTTCTTTACCCTCCTCTGGCATCTTCCAACAAACATAAGCACCCCGTCTTCCCACACGGCTATAGCTCACAGGCAACCTTCCAACAGTAGGTATGTAAGACCATGTCCACTTCCCAGTCCATCCTGTGTAAGGATTGCTGTTTCAACTCGTGATACAGCTGCCTTGTAGTTTAATTACTCAAGACCAGACAAAAGAAGAAAAATGGATGTGTTTCCCTTCTATACAGTAAGTACCTTGAGATCTCAATCTGAACTAAGCCCACTGCCATTCCTCCTTGGTAAAGACACCAAGTCCTTGCCTACTCAGGGAACAGTCCA
Organism: Lophiomys imhausi; assembly: GCA_907164525.1. NCBI lineage: Eukaryota > Metazoa > Chordata > Mammalia > Rodentia > Muridae > Lophiomys > Lophiomys imhausi. The sequence goes on from CAJQZJ010032438.1 coordinate 2,316,348, forward strand.
TTGTAAACTAATTCCACCATTGTTTCCGAACTAGGAAACAGTTCTCGTGTAAGTTCTAAGTCTGTATCGTATTTGACATGTGACCAGCAGTTAAGCTGCACGTCAGCACTGGTGATGTAAAGTTCTAAGTTCTCATCTTCAGCATAAAATAGCGCTTTCTACCAAAATGAGAACACTGATTGATGCTTAGAATGTGACCAAGGAAACAGGCAGGAAGGAACAGAACGGCTTTGCTGGTAAACCTTGTGGCCCTCACTGATTCAGCAGAGTGGCCCAAGAGTACTTCCGGCAGTGGTGGTCTATATAACTTAGGACCCTTGCCTGGTCTAGTCTTCTCTGATATCCACTAAAGGATGAAAGAAAGAAAGCTTGTCCATATAGAGAACAGCTACCTCCCACAATGTCTGAGAACACAGATGACCTTTTACATGAGACCTCTCACCTCCATCTTGCCACCTTGCTTTCTCCATCAACACCAGCACATAATTTGGAGCATTTGTTTTGAACTAAAACTCTGTCATAAAGAATTTCACTGTAGAGAGCTCATGCGCGTAGAATGTCAAAAGGATGTGTTTGTGGCCTCCACACAAACTAGCCCTATGAGCAACTTCTATGGTCCTGAGGTCAGTGGGAACAAACACATTATCCTTGACAGGTAAGCTGTTTCCCTCGGGTATATAAAAACAGGCAACCATCTTTATGTCTGAGATACACCCCCAGGTCTAGAACATTACATTAAAAGCACAGATTTCTCCACCTGACAAACCTCTCTGCCAGCCGTGGTGCTGTACCCCTAGAATTGCAGTGCACACACACAGGAAGCCAAAGCGGAAGCCCACAAGTCTACAGCTCTTCCACACAGAAAGGTAGGTCTAACCTTTGAACAGAACAACAGCAGTCAAGCTCCTCAAACCTAAGCCTAGCCAGGTCTAGAGTCCAGCCTTTGTCGCCGCTGTGCCCTGCCTATCACCAGAGACCTGACAGTAGTGGCTTCTGCCTTTTAGGTTCAACTCTGTAAGATCCATAAAAGACAGGCACCCGATCCTTACTGATGACACGTGTGAGCGATTATCAAGGTATGGATCTCCTACCAGCAGACTCCCTCCCTCACATTGGTCTTCTGAAGGAACCTTTTTTGAAGGCTCCCTAAAACATGAGCAAAGAGACATTAAAACATTTCTCTAAGAATCCTAGTTGACACCTTTTAAACTTGCAGTCTTCCATGAATCTTAAATACTATAAAAAGTAAATTTAGTTATAAAAAAAAGACTAACTTGTTATCAGACTTTGAATAGTAGGGAAATAAGAAATACAGTTTAAGTCCAGAGTCTTTATTTTTAAAATATGGAGGGATAAGTAATATAGCCAATTAGTTTAAGTGCGATTTTAGGGATGAAGGAAAAGAAAACACTATGCTAGTGGAAAGAAAGGAGTCCCTTAGCAACTCCAATGCAGCTTTCAGAAATGAAGCCCTGAAGACCTCATGTCCTATCAGTCTTAATGACTGAAAGAAACCACTTAGTGGCTAAAACAATTTAGAAACTTGTTCTGAGCTCATGAGTCAGCTTTGCGATTGGCTGTAAGTAACATCAAGCATTAGGACTCTACTCCATAAATATTTCCAAAGATTCTAACAGCTAATGCCAAAGTCCCATCAAGACTTGGAAACCAACACTCAGCACTGTTGGTCTTGATCTGTAGCCTCTCCCACTGCTGGCAGACACAACCGTGCAGCCTTATTCTGTAAATGCCGAAGGAAAGGTGCTGCTGGGCACAAAGATAAACTCCAAGACCCGCAGCAGCTGGGGGGTGGATCCCAGCCAGTTCTAGGAGCACATCAACCTGTTCGCTCAGGTATGAGCATGCCCAGTTCCTCACACCAGAATGATGCAGTGTTCGCAAAAGCAGCATGGTTTCTCACTCTCCAGGGCAAGCTCCTGATGCCTGGCCACTATGGCCATTACACTCCACTGCCTATGAAACAACGTATATTCTACTCACAGAAAATTTTCAAGTGTTTTCCAACCACACAGTTGGCCTATGGGTCCTTCAGAGTTTAAATGTCAAACCATGATGTAGAAGTAACTAATGAGGTACAGAGAGAATCCTTGGCTATCAAAATAGACAGTTATCTCTATATGTAGAAATAATGCAAAGAAAGGCTCAGCATGCAGTTGCGAATGGAAGCCTGAGATTTACGAATGAACAGTTCACTCCTGCTTTCCTTACCCTGAGGATTTCTCTGGAGATGTAGGCAATCCAGTCTTCTTTCAGGGTGTTCCCTTTGGTGTTCTTCACAAGGTCTGTGATGGACCCAGCCCCACAAAACTCCATGACAAGCTGCAGGGCAGACAAGACATGTTTTAACAACCACATCCCAGAGTGAGTACACATTCAAGTTAGGATACACAGCCCGTCACCTACTTCCCACAGCACCTAGGCACATGCAAGACCACATGGGAAGCATCCAGATAACAGGTTGCTTCATAGGAAAGACATTCACTATGGTAAGGAGGTCCAAGAGACCCAGCCTGACTCACGTGCCGCAGCACAGACCTGGTAGCATCACTTCGGTGGTCACTGCTACCAAATATCAGAAATCTAGATTCCAGAAGTTCTTGTTCAAGATGTGTTTTAACTACGGGTCTTCAAGCTATTTCATAATATTTCCTATTAACTGAGTTTAAATCAAAAGGCAAACGGTACTCCTGAGCCACTACAGAATTTTCAAAGCATAGATCTGTAATATCTAAATAGAGTAACAATGCACTCATAAACTTCCATGAAAGTGAACTGAACTATTCTAAAATTTCAGTTATGATTGGATTTAGGTAATGGAAATAATAATTGTTTCATTTCTATTTTCCTGTTCTGTCCTTTCCACTTCCCAATTCTCCTCCCTTCTCTCTTCTTTCTCTTCTCCATCTCTCTAGTTTTTAGGCCTGTGTGTTTTGCTTTGAATGAGAACGAGGCCCTTAGGCTCATGTATTTGAACACTGGGTTCCCAGCTGGTAGTGCTGCATAAAAAGGTTATGTGGCATTTATGAAGTGGAGTTTCCTGGAGGAAATGTCACTGGTGCAGGCTTTGAGGTCTTATAACCTGGCCCAACTTCCTGTCCGCTCTCTGCTTTGGGACTGCTGATGATCTGAGGAGCGGGGATCATGCTGGTGCCATGGCATCCCCACCATGACAAACTCAGGGACTGTGAGCCAGAGCAAACCCATTCTCCTCTAAGTTGCTGCTGTTAGTGTTTAACAGTAACAGAAACTAAACTAACACAGTATGTGTGTGCTAAGACTGAACATAAGCACATTTCCATCTATATTTTTATTTATATGAGAGTGAATATGCACACACATGGAGGACCACCTCTACTCTTGTTCCTCAGATACTGCTCACCTTTGGGGTGGCAGTCTGTGTAATTGTATGCATCAGTAGGGAATTCTAGGACCCACAAATGTTAAAAAAAAAACCCATACAATATTTGTCTTTCTGCATCTAACTTTTCTCTTAATAGGATGATTTCCAGTTACATCTAGTTTCCAACAAATAGCATAATTTTATGCCTCTTTGTGGCTAAACAGAACTGCAGTGTGTATCTACACACACTGCATTTTCTATTTGTCTGCTGCAGACAAGTATTCGGCCTGGCTGCACAACGTGGCTATCATGAATAATAGCACTGTGAACAGCTATGTGTGCAGTAGGTATCTCCTTCGATCTGTCATGCTGGAGTCCCTCAGGGACTTAAAGAGGCACAGCTGGGTCATGAGATACTTCTACTTTTAGTTTTCCTGAGGAACTTCCACAGTGACCGAACAACTTACGTTCCACCAGCAGTGTGCATGAGTTCCCTTCCCCACATCCTTCTGAGGCATTTGTGACTGCTTCTCTTGACAGCTAAGGATGCTGGACACTGTTTCGGATATTTGTTGGTGAGATGGACCTCATTCGAGGACTGTTTGTCCATTATCCAATCTATTGATTGGGTTGTTTGGTTTTTGATTTTTTTTACTATATTCTAGATATTTATCCTGTCAGATGTATAGCTAGGAAGTTCTCCTCCACTCTACAGGCTGCCTTCTTCACGTTCCCTTTATGCAGCACTTTTTAACCTTGCCCAGTCCCGTCTGCCATCTTCGGTATTATGTCCTGAACTACTGGAGTCCTTTACAGAAAATCCTTGCCTCTTGTCTACACCTTGAATTTTTTCCCTATTTTGTCCTCTAACAGTTTCAGATCTTACATTATGACCTTTGAGGTATTTTCAATTAATTTTGTACACTGAGAGACAGCAATCTAGATCCATTCTTCTGCATGCTTCTGACATCCTTCTCACAAATCAGTAACTGCGACTGCCTAGATTTGCTTCTGGGTCCCTGATTCTAGCCCACTCCTTTCTGAACCTCTTTCATGTCAGTTCCAAGCTGCTAATATTTTCTACATCAACCTTTTACAACTCATTAGAAAACATTATCAATTCAACACCTTTACTTGAATTCATGGAACTCACACAGATGGCAGTCTCAGACACCATTCTGAATATAAATGGTTTTTGGTTTTGTTTTTGTTTTTAAAGGTTGAATGTGTCAGTTCAAGAAACTTCCAATGACTGTTCATAATAAACTACTATCATTAATATTACTAATGAATGGCTGACAACACCAAATTTTCTATATGTCCCTCACCTTCGCGTGAAACAAACATTCACTGAGCTGTCTGTAAAAGAGCTTCCTGCAAAAAGGTCTCACGTCCCTGGTCTCTTTGCTACAGAAGAGAGATAGGATAAGGAAGGGTTTTGTTCGTTTCTTCTTCCGTGTTCCCTGTGAACTACTTAACTTACTTATTATAATAACCGTAGACAGAAAGCACAGCAGAGGCTTGCAAATGTCAGCGTACCCAGAGTTGGTCGTCGTGCCCCGGAGGGCTCTTCTTAATGAAGGCACCATAGTATGTTGCAATATTTCTATGATGAGAATACTTCTTCAGCATATTTATCTCTAGTTTGATTTCTTCTTCTTCATCCTTAAGAAAAAATAACCAACGTGTGACTTTTGAATGCTTTGATTTCCTCGCACACATGCGAATTTAAGTGACGATAGGAGCAGCACACACATGTCTTCTCATTCTCAGCTCACCTCTCCGAATGTGACCACAAGAGAGATGAGATAACAAGTGTGACAAACAGCAGGACTGACTGGCAGAGTTCCAGTCTGCTCCTCCACGACCTGTGACCTCGGGCCACCTACCTGCTTCTCTGGGTGGCAGTTTGCTCACGTGAAACAACCCCACACATAAAAAAGCAATTGATTGATACTATTTCAATTAATCATTTTAAAAAGCCATTTCCTCCTTAGGGAACATTTATAAATACACTTAAGACAAGAAAAGTTTTGCAAGGCGCTGGACAGGTGACAACATGACCTCAGGGCTGTGACGGCTCCACTCTGCTGAGGCCAGCAGATGGAGGTGGGGCGCCCTCCCTACACAGGTGGGCTCAGACTTCACTCTTCCTTGTGCTGCCGTGTTGAAGTTGAGCAGAAGGAAGTAAAGCCCTCGTGAAAATACAAGGAAGGAAATACAGGGATGTAAAGGCACAGAAACTTAAACTAAGTTTTCCTGTCAACGACAAGGGCAGAAGTCATGGTCCGTTTCTCTCCCACACACTTGGGGAAGAAGCTGCACCATTCTGTTGCTGATGCAAACACTGACAAACTTCCTGTAACAGGGCAGCTTAAGGAAGATCTCTAAGTATAATCCAAACGAGGGAAAATCAGATTAAGGTGAGAAGGGGGAGAGGGTGCCTGGCACAGGGATCACCCTTAGGCTAAGAAAGCACATGTAAGTTCGTGGGGACTCGTGATCACACCTCTAGAACTCTGGATGCGCTCATGCCATTGCTGCAGCTTCCGTAGATTTCTGCACAAACACACTTCCGGTGCATTGACATGTCTCCCTTTCCTGGGAGTCTTGGGGCTTCTGAGTAATACTTAGGTGTGTTCACATACATGTCCAGTGAGGCATGAGAGTCAAGTACCCACAAACAAGAGTGTGCGTGCGTGCGTGTTGTGTGTGTGTGTGTGTGTGTGTGTGTGTGTGTGTGTCTGTGTATGTGTGTGTAGGCAAAGCATCAAGACAAATTTAGGCTGCATCTACAGAAGCTCTTCTAAAGCCAAAGAAGAAAAATAATATATTTTTAAGATAAGCAATAATTTCCATCAATTAGATATTAAAACCAAGGAAAATGGAAAAAGAAAAACCACTAAATACCATTTCAGTTGTACATTCTGTTTTAGAAACCAGTCACCTAAGAAGGCATGCAGTCATCTTAAGGCAGTGATTCTAACAATGGCAGCCTTCCTCCTTTGGTACCCCTACCAAAGAAGATGTTTTACAGTGAAGACCCAGATAATACCAGAATGCTGCGGCAATTTTGCAAATACAATGACCTCGTAAGTTCAACAGGAAACAGCTGTGAACACAGCAGCAGAGCGACATGCTCCAAAAGAGGTTTTCTAACGATTCTCCTCTGAGCCCCGTGGAGATGAAAACCATAGCAAAGCTCAACATTTCCTTAAGTGACTCAAACATGACCATGTTCAATGCACAGTGAAAGCTACCGTAACCGTGATTATCCAAGTTACCCTAATTCTACCCAAAACTAGCATTTAACTTTGCTAATCCAGACAAACTCCTCGATCTGAATTTTTTTCTCAAAAGGAACTTTACACTAAAACACAAAGGAGTGGTAATTAACAAAAGCAGAAAGAAGAATGTCCCTAGCAAAACTAAGAATATTGGATTCATAGAAAGGCTTTCGCTATGTCCTTTACGTGTACACACACACTCATATGTACAGAACAGAGTAGAACAATGGATGAGAAGGTGGTGAGTTTCTTACCAAGAACATTTGGGCCTGCTCACAAATGCTGCTCCTGGAACAAGGCCCACAGCTAAACACGTGCTCCAAAGAGCCACACATCATCTTTCCTCACATTCACTGTAACTACGCAGTCACAACAGAAGCTAAAGATATGATCTATTTTCATTAAAAAAAATCAAACATACAGAGATTTTGAGTACTGAAAAAAGACCATAAGTGAGTGTAGCGGTGCCTGCCTTTAATCCACCCACTAAGGAAGCACAGACAATGGGGAATCACTTTGAGTTGGTGGCCAGCTTGTGCTACAGAGTTCTAGCCTGGTCAGGGCCACACAGTGGGACCTTGTCTTTAAAAAGAATACATGTATAAAACAAAGAATAATTTTAACAAGGCAGGGAAAGATTAAAGTCTTAACTGTCTTCAAGTTTAATCAGCCAACCTTCCACTCGCTGCGCTGCTGTATGAGCTGTCCTGGTTTAGAGACATTTTTGCTCACTTCCTTCTATTCTCCTCCTAGGTTGACTATTCCCAGGGTCATTGTCCCATCACACTAGACAAGAGGCTCTACTTCCTGGCAGAGCAGAAATGCTGTGAGAGGGTCCCATAAGCAACTCCCTGAGCAGTAATTAAGAATCCAAACAGTTGACTAGCTACAGTGTACTTTTTCCTTTAACAAATTCTTCTAGGATCCAGCTCTTCATCACTTTAACAAGAGCTGCCAAAGTCACTTAACAGTCCATGACCCACTGACAAAAAAACAAGCAAGTATTCTGAAGCTGTTAAAAGCTTAAATTCAGTACTGGCCCTTGGTTTGAAAACATTATGTATATTGAGAAACAAGATTGGCAGATTTTCATGGCACTGTTTCTGCTGATTCTAAATATCTCTGGACAGAAACACAGTTATCTGTGTTCCTTAACTATACTGAACCATCAGAAGACTCACACTGTAACACCTTCAAAGCTGAGCTACAAAGTAGACCTGGAAGATGAGGCCTGTAATTCCAGCAGCTGGAGCCTACGCAACTTTGTGGACTACATAATGGGACTGGTCTCAAAAAACTTGTAACAAGAGGCTTTTATTATTTTTATTACTAAACTTAATTACACACTCTAGTTTATTGTACTGTGATTAATACCTCTACCTCCCTTCCACCCCTCGTTCCTCCCAATCCCTCAACACTATACAGGAGAGAAAGAAGGTTAAAGTTGAAAGGGAGCGGAGTTCTCCTTAAGCTACTTCCTGCTGATTAGGGTCCTTGGGTTCTTTGGGGGTAATAGCAGTCACAATAGAAGTCCAGCAAAACAGGGGATAGCAGCAGGATGGGTTACATCTCAGAGTCAATGAAATATAAGACCTTACGGATAACCAAGCTCAACTGTAGCCTTTCCAAGGGACTGAATCATCATGTAGAGGAACAGTGATCACATTCATTTACTTGCCAAAATATGCCCTGGGTCTTATGCAGTCAAGTGCTAAGGCATAAGAAATTCAACTACAAAAAGTTCTAAGAGGAAATAGTGGTCTCCTTTCTAAAGGATGATTGTTTTAGGGTGATATAATAGTCTGAACATTACTTCTTTTGTTCTTAAGATTTTAAAATAGATGATTACTACAAACACAATAAATAAAAAGATATTCACCACTACTTATTGTCATTTACCGTCTATGAAGGCCTAGCCTTGGATAAATGCATCAGAAATAAAGAATTTGCCAAGGGGCTTTGAGTCAATTACAACTAGAATCTTATGACCAAGACGTATTATACAGTATTCTACATGTCTTTAGACTACAGTTAGAATGAACCTACTGTTGAGTTCCAGTTTCCCTTTGATCATTAGTTTGGGGTTGGAGAAATGGCTCAGCAGCTAAAAGCAGCCGCATAGAGGATTACGACCACCCAGAGCGCCAGTTGCAGGAAATCCAGTGCCCTCTCCTGTGCCTCCTGGGGACCCAGTATGCATGTGGTACAGACATACACGCAGGTAAAACACCCATATATATATATATAAAATCTTTAAGCTAAGTTTGGTAGTCTCATTTCAACATTTAATAGGTACACACATACCAAATTAAACACCTCATTCAAGTAGAAGATACAGGAGTAAACAGACTCAGGGCTAAAATTGAAATAGTTGAACTGACAAAGCTAATAATAGAGAAAGCTTATATATCAAAAGTGTGTCTGATGTGAGTGCAAACTACCCTGTCCTTCATACAGACCTTTGGGGAACCAAGGTGGATCTGAAGGATGGGTGGCTGGGTTACGCTCGCAGCAGAGGAAAGAAGACTCTGTTCTGGTTTCCTCCAATGGTGAGGCAGCTGCTGATCCCCACTTGGTGAGCTGATGCAGCTGGTGCCAATGAGCATGTTGGCCTCTGGCCAACAGAAGCAATTCTCACAGAAACGTTCCTTGTCTGGCGCTGGGTTCTGACAGCGGCTGAGTTTTCAGTTGGCTCCCTGGCTATCAGAGGACGGGGGCTGGAGAAGCCAACATCTATCTGCATAGCGTTCATTTGCACAAGCAGCTACAGGGTGTACATGAGTCAAACGACAAGCACTGCCGCCCACCGCGAGCACCGCGCATATGCAGTGAACGTTACTGGTTTGGTGTTCTGTATGGCTGTCTGGCAGTGCCCTGAGTGCGTTAGCCAAGGGCTCTACCACTGAGCTTACATCTCCAGCTTTTTGGGTTCCCCTAAAATATTGCTTTAGTCCCTATTTTCTAAGCTCTCTTTCATTTCACTGACAACAAGACAGACTTTGGAGATACTAACTAGGATTCAAGAGGACTGAGAAATATTCTGAGTTTATCATCTTTCCACCTGGCTTTACAAAATTACTCGGTGATAGCTGAACAAACAGAGGAGCAACTGATGGTGCTTGTGAAGCTGGGGACGAAGTGAGACCCATGGTCTCTCTGGCGGATCTCCCCACTAAGAACGACAACCGAGCATTTTCCTCCAAGAACATGGTGCTTAAGAACAGTCAAGTACTGCTGAGCTCCTCCTCATCTTGCAGAGTCCTATTAGATCTGAGAGTGTGGTGTGTTCCTCAGCATAAGCCAAGTTAAAGGTAGCACAGGACCAATTAACCTCAATTTGGTTGTGATTCAAACATAAAAAGTTACACAACTTCAATTCACCATTCAATAAAATGTAAATGGAGATAATTTTACAGATTCTAGAAGAGGATGAATTTTAGAACAAAAATTAAGATTATGGGATCAGGTGGTAAGAATGGCAGTCTTCAAAATTAACATCCTCACCCAAATCACTCAGTACCATGGTAAAAACTCAACATCATCAAAATTAACATAGGAAAGGTGAAAAATCACATGTGCACAAAAGTTTGCTCAAGACATAGAAAGATCAACACTCCCTTGAACACATCCAATATCAATATTGAAGTCATGTTCTTTCCTAGGTAACTATCAACACATTGTTCTGGTAACGGCCGCGGTCTTGAAGCTCTCCTTTGTCAGCAGTACACCTAGTCAGCACAGCCCTCAGAGAGCCTTCTTCCATTAGCCAACAGCAGGCAGAAAATTCTGCTTTGAGTTTCAGAGTCTGGACTCAAAGGGAGCAAGAGGAGCCGATGAGCTCTGGAGGTAGAGCATGTCTGAAGAATCCATGGCAACCACAGGAATTCAAGTCCAGAGAGAACAGGACAGAACAGAAGGAAAGCCACACAATAAGGGGCCCTTCTCGGGTTATGGTGGAGCACCATCTCCCATCCATTAGTCAGGGGTAAGGGGAAGAGTCTAGTCCTTAGAGGCTTCCGGGAACAGAGTCCAGCACTCACAGACCATGCACACCAGAGCACACCCCACAGGCTTCACAGCTGTGGCCTCTGCAGTGGGACAAGGACAGTCCCCAGCCAGGAAGGAGCACAGCCAATCTTCAATAATTATGGTAATGAACTGGATCCCCCAAACTCAATACTATAAAAGCATAAAATATTGTTAATCCAATAAGGTAAAATTCATTTTCTAATTTTAAAATTTAGAATTTTTTAATTTTAAATTTTTATAATTCTAATTTTCTGACTTTACAAGTATTAATGAGCAACCAATATTTTTAATTAAATTATATTTTATAATTAAAATATAATTACATCATTTCCCCCTTCCCTTTCCTCCCTAAAGGCCGTCCCTCATATCTTGGCCTCCACTTTGCTTCCTTTCAAAATCATGGCCTCTTTTTCTTTATCACACATGCACACGTGTGTAAATATATAAATACATGTTTGGAATCCATCACAGCACTAGATCCATTAAACACTGTCCATTACATATAACAATGTTATTTTTGCTTTAAAATTGGTATGAACCAATCCCTTACACTCAGGGTTTCTTTACATCCAAAATGGGGGCTCCATTCCTAGCAGGTTAGGCCACCCACATTGCTAAAGAAAAGCTTAGGTCAGTATGAAGGCATCTTCACAGCACATAGCTCACAGCAAATGTGCTGTGGTTTTAAGAAAATGAAATACAATTTGTTGTACTACACACACATACACACTGTTTTATTTTGGTTCCTAAAACCTCTCTATTTTGCTTCCAACCCCCCACACTAGGTAGGAGAGAGAAAGAAGGTTAGAGGGAGAAGGGACAGAGGTCTCTTTGAGCTACTTCCTGCTGATTAGGGTCCTCAGGTTCTTTGGGGCAATCAGTACCAATCTCAGCAGTCAGGGTACCCAGGAGTCCAGCAAACAGCAACAGCAGGGGAGCGGCAGCTGCTTCTTCACAGCACCCCCTTCCTCCTCTCTTTCTCCAAGCTCCTCCATCCTTGAGCCACCTCTGGGCTCTGGCATTTATCCCCTCTCCAGAGTCCTCAGAATTAAACTATGGGCAGCTGTCAAAACCACCCCCCTGCTAGAGACAATCATGGTTTACAGCTGTGGACAAACTAAAGCAGCCCCATGTCCCACACCTGGGACTAAAACAAAAACATTCACATAACTGGGTTTTTTATTTTTTTATATAATTTATTTTTTATTTCGTCAAGTTACATCTCAGTCACAATTCCTTCCCTACTCCCCCCTCCTGTCCCACCCTTCCACCTTCTTCCCCCAACAGCTCACCCTTTAAGTCCAACAAATGGTTCCTTCTCTTGTAACAGTAAATACTATACAAAACAACAGAAATAAATACGCCACATTTATGAGAGTTAAATGGCTTAGCATACATTCCCAATGTCCAGTCCATACATATTTGGCCCCTGACTTTAACATTCTACCATCTAACCATCTCCATGAGTTTAAAGTTCTATATCTGACTCAGCTTTCATCCTAACTTGCATCACAATTTTAAAAGTATCCTCTTAGATCTATAACACTCTCTTGACTCCTAAACAACTCAAAATTTAACTATGAGACTCTAGCTATCTATTCTTCAACCACCTCAGAGACCTGAGAGGGATAAATATATCTGATTATGTAGGAAGTGCAGGACAGCTTGCATCAACCAAAACTAAGAAATGACATATCAGTGGCTGCCTGGACAGTTCCCATTTTCTCTCCATACATTACAGCATCAATCTTCAGCCTTTTGGTCCCGTTTCTCTGACATTGATTGTAGAGCAGGAATTATGAAGGACTTACCTACCCTGTCTTGGCAGAGTTAGGCTGTTGACTTACCTGCTACCAAGTTTTGTCCTTTTTGGACAGCAGTCTGTCTATAGTTGAAGCAAGGGGTTTTTCATGCCAAGAGATAGGCTTGCCACTAATTCAACCATCTCACACTGGAGATTCTTCGATGCTCATCTTCTACTTGGAGTAGAATAGGGGGTGCTGTCAGGAGCTGACATGTCTCAATATCAAAAAAAATCTTAATTTAAGAGAACACTTTGAATGCCATGTCCTGCAGATCTCTTGGGGTTTTTGAAGATGCCCTATCTATCTCTTGTATTTAGATAAGCGGATGTTGCTTGTCTCTTAACAACTTGATTTCTGAGTAGCTTAGAGAATATCTGTGACAGACTGTCATAGTAGCTAACAAAATGACACGCTTGCATGACTAGGAGTTTGTGTTTCTTAACTATCCTAAACAGTTTAAGATGGTTGGTATCAAGAGGCCAGAGCTTCACATTTCATTTTTGGGTTTTTTAAAGAAACAACACCACAACAATTATCTTTGGCTCTATAAAGCATTCCTACAACAATCTTTAACAACAACAACAACAACAAAAACTGGTGTATGTAGACAAATTCCGGTATCACCTTCCTGCTAGCAGCAGTGGGCAGACAGGAAACCTAAAACAGCTCTCAGCTTACCACTGTGATGAAGCAAGAGGACAGCGCAAGGATGTCAAAGGTCCAAACAGCCAATGCCAGTGCAACCTTTCCTCCCATCGGCCGTTAGGCTAAACAATGCTAACAATGAACAACAACTTGAGTCCTAATTAGAAATGCTATTACCTCCACTCATACAATGACACAAAAACTTGCAGGTGCTCCTCCCTGGAAAAACTGGAACGGTGACTATAATCTACAGACATCTAAACAACTGGTTCAGAAAGACAACTAATTCTATTGAGCTGCTGTTGATGCTGGTCCTACCGAACAGTGCCTGCCACACCCGCCAGGGAACATCACTGCTATGGATTTTGATACATCCCCAGTGATACCAAGCACTGTGTGTATCTTGTTCTTTGGAATGTAATTTTGTAAGATATATATGACAAAGTTTTCAGATGTGAGATTTTGCTGGATAGAAAAGTGAACTTTAATGGGACTATTATGATTCAATTCAAAAAAGCAAACAACTTCAAGTTGTGAAACCCGAGGTTGGAGCTACCTTAAGCCCATTGCTTTAATCACTCATGACCCCATCCAGCACTGCAAGAAAGCTGCACACCAATTATTTAAAGAAAAATAAAGACTTCTACTTTAGATAACTAGATTTATTTCATGTATACAAGTGTTCCATCTGCATGTGCACCTGCATGCCAGAAGAGGGCATCAAATCTTATTATAGATGGTTGTGAGCCACCATGTGATTGCTCAGAATTGAACTCAGGACCTCTGGAAGGGTAGCCAGTGTTCTTAACCGCTGAGCCATCTCTCCAGCCTACTTTAGATAACTAGAAAGCAGTGATTAAAACACTGCTTGACTATTAACCATAATACAGAACTCCAAGGTAGGCTACCACATGCACATTTCTGTCCAAAGGGAGCTCACCAAGTTGAGGCTGGGCTCTTTAGTCCCTTCTTTCTCCCTCTAGAGCCATGTGCACATTGCAAGGAAACAGACAGATGAGAGCGAGGCAGTGGAACTCTCTGGAAGAGAGGTCTGAGAGAAGGCCCTCAACACTACAGCTGCTCTCAGTCTGCCACCAGACAAGTTATGCCACTCCCTAACCAACACACCCATTCCTCTCCAGAGACCCTCATCGATTGGCATTCTGCATGACCATGAAACAAAACACATGGTAAGAGTGCCTGGAGCCTCCTGAGGTTAGCAAAGTCAGAACAACTGTTTTAAAATTGGAAATCTCACAGGACACAAGAAAGAGAACACACTTGTCAAAGAGGACCACCTACTATCCCATGCCTACATTCAAAGTAGTGGGACAACACACTGGGGGATGGGGGGATGGGGGACAGAGAGACTCTCAATCACATTTCCTCCTCAACAGTACATACTGGTTTAGAGAGACAAAAATGTAATGAATATCCAGTGAACATCCTGAAAGACCATTACATACTTAAATTCTTAAGCGGGAAAGGTATTATACTGAAATCTGCCTAGCTCATCCTCCTCCAACAAGCAAGAAAAGTGAAGTCTAAGAAGAATGATCAGATCGTGCCAAGTTCATTGTCAGCCTTCTAAACATTCTCCTGCCCACTGACACAGCATTTACAATTTCCATGTTCACTCTGAGGGCCTACATCTAGAATGAAGAAGTGGGGAACAACCAGCCCACACAAAGCTACAGGCCAGCACAATCACACTCAATCCATCAGTAAGACACAGCAAACCTGTACAGAACTGAGGCTACCTCCTGTGCACATTCAATAACTGACCTCCCTATAGAATACTACACTTTGAGCTAAAGAATGCCACCAAGGAACCATGGCCGCTGTGGCAGAATGATTGGGTCCATCAGTTTTGTTGGCTGAAACTAGACACAATGGGGAAGCAGCTGACCACTTACAGTTCTAAGGCTTACAGCCCTTACAGAGAAGAACATCCGAGGCTGAGGGGACAGCTGTCAGTACAGTGAGTGCCCCCTGTAAACACAAAGATCTGTGTTTGAATCTCAGTGCTCACACTTATAACCAAGCATGGGTAAGGTAGACAGACTCCCTGGTACTCAC
This sequence comes from Lophiomys imhausi, assembly GCA_907164525.1. Lineage (NCBI taxonomy): Eukaryota > Metazoa > Chordata > Mammalia > Rodentia > Muridae > Lophiomys > Lophiomys imhausi. The sequence continues at coordinate 2,331,554 of CAJQZJ010032438.1, forward strand.
AGCCTAGCATACGTGGTGAACTCCAAGCCCTATCTGGATGACACAGGGACAAGGCTTTCCAGGGTGACGCCCAAGGTTGCCCTCTGGCCTCCACGTGAACATGCACAAGTTCACACAACTCATCATGCACTACCCCAAAAAGGGAACCGTCAAAATCAGAAAGGAGGAGACCCAGACTCAGGCTCATGTACAGAAGTCTAAAGTAAACAAAGGGCTGCTTCAGAGTCTGCTGCACAGAGCTAAGGTCATGCAGGAGGTAAATTCACTGAAGATGAACACGCTTGATTACAAAGGGAAACAAACCAGAAAATCTTGAGATAATAGGAAAATTCTGGAGATCCTGTTCTTTTTAGTGGTATTTTGGGCTTTTTCAGCTATTATAAAACTGACAAGGCACAGAGAAGATATCCCACCTAATCCAGCACAAGAACTAATGAGGTTAGTTGTCGTCATTAACCATGGGCACATGTAAGTTTTATTATATAAAAATATAGGCATAAATGTGCAGTGTGTAATTTTATAAATACATTAATTATCTACATTAAAAGAAAAAGCCCTGCAGTGGTGCAGATGGGAAATTTTCTTAAGATCCTTTTTTAAAATGTACAGGAGCTACTCAGAAAACACATCTGACATGGCAACTCTTGAGAAATTTAATTCAAGCCAAATTTACCCTGATGGTCTAATAACTAAAGCTTTCAGTGCTGTGTGCTCAGAGTGCAGGAAGCCAGCAATGCCAGCGTATGCACGCACTGGGCAGACACGTACTGTGAAAACACGCACTGGGCAGACACGCACTGGGGAGACACGCACTGGGCAGACACGCACTGGGCAGACACGCATGGGACCAGTGACTCCAGTAAGTCAGCAACACTTCCAATTCACTGGAGTCTTCAGGTTGCTTCGACTGGAAAACTCAAAATCTGGGCTTTCAAATTATGTGCCTTCTATGTAAGTATTCTTCGCCTTAATAACTTTCAGAACACTGCAAGAGCAAACCACTCTAAACCCAAATTGCTCTAGTGCTGCTGATGCCACACAAGTTATACCCACTGGCCACAGACACCATGTCATGGTCCAGCTTAGTGAAGGGCCAGGCAGACGGCCATCCTCCTTCCCTGGGAATGAGGTGGCAGGTCCTGAACCTGGTCTGCTTAAGTTGTGCTGTTGGTTTGCATCAGCTGGGCTCACCTTGCACATCAGGAGTCACGCTTTAGAGAGGGGAGCTCCAGTCATGGGCTAGACTAGACTGCTTCTTTCTCTACTCAGGTTAGTAAAAATAATAAAGGCAATGACACTTGTCTTGCCCTTTTAGTGTCTGTGAAGGAAAACTTCACAGAATCTTCAATGAACCTTCAGTATAGACATGATGATGAGGATTCACCTTTCAGGATCTTGTATGCCAATTGCAAAAACAACTACTGATAAGAAGTAAAGACTCGATGACATGATGAAATTAACCCTGACCTGCTCTTTTGTAGTTCGGAATCTAAAGTTGTACAGACCGGAGTAAGAACACATAAACAGAGTCTATGCACTCTGTAAGCTCCAGATAGAGGCCCCTCTGAGGTGGTGACTGAGAAAAGTTACATGAGATACACATTGAAGAGGCAAAGACAGTACCTCCCCAGTGCCTGGCAGCAGTAGGAAATACTGGAGAACTGCCAGAGGCCAAGAAACTGAGGGACAGCATAAGCTAAGGGGAGGAGGACTTTGCTCTCCACTGTCCAAGTCTCTAATGAGCACTGGGCTGAAGGCCGAGAGGTCACTGTGCAAGCACACATCTGAGAGGGGCTGGGGGGCGGGGAAGATGATGTCCAAAATCTATTTTATGAAAAAAGTATTTTTAAATAATTTATTTTTTATTTCTTCAAGTTACATCTCAATCACAATCCCCTCCCCTACTCCCCCCTCCAGTCCCACCCTTCCACCCTCCTCCCCCTCAAACCCCCATCCTCTTCCCTTTTTTTTTTTTAGTTCAAGGTATTTCTTTTTCCCCCCAACAGCTCTCCCTTTCAGTCCAACAAATGGTTCTTTCTCTTATAACTATAAATACAATACAAAACAACAGAAATAAATAGGCCACAATTATGAGTTATATGGCTTAGCATACATTCCCTATGTCCAGTCCATATGTAGAAAAAAAGTATTTTTAACATGTTTGTGAACTTCTCACTGTTTTCTCCTTCTGCCCAAACAACTTAATAAAAAACCACCACAGTATTGTTTAGTTCTAGAGTAAAAAGAAATCAGCCCAGAATCTTTAGGCGAGTGGAAGAGTTTGAGAAGACCCCAACAACCTGGAGTTCACCAGGCTGTCAATTGGGAAACAGCTACAAAGACAGCAGCTACCTTTTTGATGATAAGAATGATATGAACACCTTCCCTTGTTCACAAAACAAATGGTCACTAAGGGGTCCCCAGGAAATACTGCATCATCCTGACAGCTACTACCCTCACTCCTGCTCTGTGAGGTACAACAAAATGTCACAGCACCAACATCAACTGTCACAGCAATTCCTCTCTCCAGGCTTGGGCGCACAGTGCAGTTTGGCAGGATGAGGTGACAACTCAGGATTGCTTGGAATTTTGTTCAGCTCTAGCTCCCTCTGCTGTTATCTTGACTCCTCCCTAACCTAACAAAGGAGGATGAGACAAGCTACCAGCTCACAGGTAGAGTGGAAAAGCTACCCAGCCTCCCACAGAGGAAATGGAGGAGCCAGCAGTGTGGAGGATGGTTCAGAAGCTGCTTATACTATCAGCCCCAAACTAAAACTGAGAAACTGATCTCTAGCAAGCTTTGCTGGTCGATGAAAATCCCCATGTCTTTGGAAGAAGCACCTCTGTCCTGTGTTCCTCCCTCAGGCCACAGGGGGGAGGTCTGCACCTAGACTCCTTCAGACTTCTCTGATGCACCCCCCCCACCTGCTGATTTTGCTTTGCAGCCTCATGTTCTAACAGAATACTGTAAGGATAGAGAACAGGAAAATGAAAAGACAAAAGACATTTTAAAACATTTTAGTTGTACAAAATATGCTGAGTAATTTTCCATTTTACTAAGAATAAGATAAAGTTCAACTAAAATATGTAAGCACCCAGCCTAAGTATGAAGTGCTCATTAACCATTACAAGGCACACCCTGCCACAGCATGTTCTTTGTTTTTAATCAAGAATAAATGTTTCTACAGTATAATTAAATATTCTAAGTCACCAGAGAACCAATGTGCATTAAGAACACCAGGTGACCTTAAAATATCCTCAACAAAGTGGCATTTTAGAGGCTCGGTGGTGGGCTGGAGACAGCTCAGCGGTTAAAGGCCAGGCTCAGTGGTTAAGAGCACTGGTTGCTTTTTCAGAGGAACCAGGGTCAATTCCCAGCACCCACATGGCAGCTCACAGCCATCTAACTCCTCTTCCAGGGGATCTCAGGCCTCTTCTGGTCTGTGTTAGCACACGAGTGCTGGGCACAGACACATGTGCATGCTAAACACCCACACATATAACATGCAATGAAAATAATTTAAAGTGGTATTTTAATATAGTTGAGAACAAAGAAGCACAGATATCATGTAAAAATCACTAAAGTAGGTGTTTTAACTCTGATAAAGTGCCTACAAGGTAGGATTATTTTTCCATCTTACAAGCAAACTGAAGCTTCATCTTTTTAATCTTGAGTACTATTCTAAGAAATGCCAGACTGATCATGTCAGGGAGAAAGCTAGGGTATGACCATAAAATAATGAAGCCAACTTCTATGAGGCTCACAACTAAAGATTCAACCTGGAACATCCTTAAAATGCTTCAAATGTAGGTCTATAGGAAAAACGCTAAAGCATTTTTTATTAGTTCAATGACAAAGCCTTTGTCTTCTAAACAAAGCCCAGTCTATTGTCTTGGGGCAATCAATCCTCCTACCTCCAAAGTGTTGGGATTACAGACATTCTAACTCTTTCAAACCACTAACAATGCCTTTACTTGGGCATGAAGTCTAAGTATCACGATATAAATAAATGATACATCACACTATTATGACTGTTAGTGTTTCTAATTAATTATCTACAATTAGAAAAGGATATAAAAATGAGAGTAACTTTCTTGGCCAGAGAGACTAATTACTTGTATACAAATAATTAGTAACACCAACTATTGTGACCCGAGTGTGAAATGTCCCTAGCAGGCTCATGTATTTGAGAACTTGGCCCCAGTGGGTGGACACTAAGAGAAGACAGAACCTTTAGGAAGGAGAGCCTTGCTGGGGAAAGCAGGTAAAGGGGGTGGCCTTGAGGTTTTGCAACCATTCCATTTCCTAAGTGCAGATGCAATGTGACCTGCCAGCCTCCCACTCCTGATACCGTGCCCTCCTCTCCAAATAAAATGTATTCTTTAAACTGTGAACCACAGTAGACCCTTCCTTTTCCTTGTCAGTCTTTTACTGCTCATATATGCAAAGCCAGTAGATGAGGCTGTAAGTTCTGCCAAGGCTCAGGATCAGGCCGGGCTCCCTGGACCACAACTTCTGCAGCCTCTGTGGAACGTTCCTAGGCAGCTGAGAACCAAGGGTCAGAGACCACCACTGTGGGCGCTCCAGTTCTGCAAGCCTTTTTTCTCACCAAATTGCCCATTTGGTGATTTTTTTTTCCAGTGTAGACATGAAAGTAGGTATTGACCATGCTACAGCCTGAATGCTAACCTGCCTTGAAATTCCCTCTGCAAACATATTAGCCTGTTACTTTTAAATTCAGCCTTAGTTTCCTGAGACATAAAATGCAGGCAGGTTCTATGTTGATGTGTGGACTTGATGGTTTCTAGCCGACTTCCCAAGAGTCCTTCCACCCTACAGAGCGGACCTTTGGAGTTGGGACACTGCTGTCCCATTCCTCTAGGCATTGTAGTCATCCATCCTCTGGCCAGAATGCCCCAGTAAGCTCTGTTCATAGCTTTGTGGGGCTTTTCCTCTGCCGCAGTGAACTTCTCACATTCCTCCAAGCAACCTGTGGCAGAGTTGGAGTACCCTCAAGGAGGCCATGAGAGGCCCCTGCAGGAGACTTATGAAGGAGAAGTTGAGACTGCAATGAATGCATCAAGGCTGCACAGGGCAGACCCATGGGACATCCGCTGAGCACAGCTGGGGAACAGAGCCAGAGAGAGTCTATGTGTGCAAAGGCAGGCAACTACCTAAGCCCTTTGGAGGCAATTCTCTCAGCAGCCCAGGTGCCTGCCATGAGCAGAAGGACTGGTGTTCAGTCTTGTTTCGGCTTGACAGTTTCTTACTAATTTACTCTGTGGCATTATACTTGGAAGGATAGGTTTGTTTTTAATTTTACGTGAGCTCACAGTTAAGCAACTGTTTCATAAAACACTGGACTTTTGAACAGGGCTGTGCTGTTAAGACTATGGGAACTTTGAAGTTGGAACAGAAGAATTTTGCATTATGTCATCTCCATGAGTCTAGAGCACAGGGACAGAACATCGTGGTCTGAGTGTGAAATGCCTACCATAAACAGGTGTGTTTGAAATCTGGTCCCCAGCTAGTCATGGTGTTTGGAGGGTTGTGGAACCTGTAAGAAGTAGACCCTTGCTGGAAGAAAAAGGTTAATGGGAGTGGGCTGCAAGGTTGCATAGCCTGTCCATTCTCTCCTTCCTGACTGCAGAGATAATGTGCCTAGCTTCCTACTCCTGACCCCATGCCACACAAGCCACTATCCCCTTGAACTGTAAGTCTGAATAACCTTCCTTCCTTAAACAGCAATGAGAAAAGTAGCTAACAAGCCACTAAAACACAGAACATTGTACTTAATCTTCCGTAAGTAGGAACCTTAACACTTAAAACAGGATTGGAAGCCTATTCTAGTAATGGCTACAGAGCTCTGGAAAAAAAACCATTTCTCTCAATTTCAATTATAAAGTGGAAACTTTAAAACACAAAACATCTAACACCAGTCTTTCCTCAACTGTCACCCAAGCTCCAGGCCAAGTGGGAAGGCAGTCATGTTGATTAGGCTAATTAAAGTGAGAAGACCCCCACTGTGGGCAGCACCACTTCCTGTGCTGGGGTCCTGAATTACACAGGAAGAGTGAGGAGTGCAAGAGCGGATTGTTCCCTGCTTCCTCTCTGCACGGGCCATTCGAAGCTGCTTTGATTTCTCTGCCATGATGGACCATATTAAGATTTGTGAGCCAAAACAAACATCTCCTTCCTTGGGATGGTGCTCTATCACAGTGACAACTAAGATGGTGATTTATTAACAAAGAAACTTTTTTTTTTGCTACTTCCCAAGTTAAAATGAGTTAACACACAACCTGAAACATTCTGTTCCTACATAAAACAACAAAGGTCTAATCCTTCAAAAAAAAAAAAAAAAACTCAATCATTACCAATTTAGTCACTTTTAAAATACTTCAATACACCATATGCAGTGGTGAGTTATTATAATACCAGCTACTCAAAAGACTGAGGCAGGAGGATTGCTGCAGCCTGAGAATTTGAGACCAACGTGGACAACATAGCAAACTCTGATCTCAAGATATTTTGTCTGCCGGGCTCTTTCTCTCTCACAGGCACAGACATTAATACTCTAACAGGTGTGACTATTTAACACCACAGACAAATGTTAAGTATCAAATCTAACACACACTGTTCCCTCTCTCTGTAACAATGAGTATTTTCATACTAGAAGTTGGAGCTAAAGACACATCTTGTTCAATTTATGAACTCCTAGTGAACTACCACTGGTGTAGCTAATTCACCTCTAAATTAGCAAACCACAGAATATTAAATCAAATCTGTACACCCCTGATGTAAACACAAGTTTAATATTAAGACAAAATAAAATGAGACTGCTAAGAATTTAAACTACAGGGCTTGGTATAAGAGCTCAATGGTAAACAAGCCCTGGATAGAGTAAGTATTCTTCCAAACAGAACTGGTCAGGTCGATGAGTGTTTAGCTGACTTCTGATGGCTGCAGCAGGCACGGTGTAACTGTCCAGCAGACCCCAGCAGTCTCAAAACAGAACTCCAGTGAGTGCTTTACCTCATACCATCAGCTGCTTTCTTGCTTCCTGTACACACTTCAGTTGTGAGGCTTTGCTCTGCAGAATGCTATCAAGGGGGAACCTGAGTGGAAGGTGAGTGGGACTTCACACTTTTTCCTAAAAATCCCTCTCAATCTAAAATTATTGTAAAACAAGCAAACACATACCCACATTAATAATCTACTTACTGTACTAGTATCATATTGCTTTATATATGTAACCTACTCTTTAAACCCTTCCCCAAAGCAACTGGATAAAAGTTTCCTTCAGAACAGTCCTTCTGTACTCAATTCTGTTGAGGTTCAGAAGAAATATGAAGAGATCTATATACATCTATACAAAGAAATTCCTGTCTTCTTAGTTTCCTATGCAGTCCCATGTAGAGAGGTGCGACGTGCCGCGCCCTAAAGATGGCGCCGGTTTCCGCCTTCCACCAGCCCGACGGTGAGCGCTCTCGGTGGTAAACAAGTCCATATTTGAATAAGACCGCTGATCTGGCTTGCTTCCGCATATGTGGGCCTCTGAGATAGCACCACGTGGCTTTACTTGATTGGCTGTTCATATAGTATTTAGCCTGTGGGTTGGGTCTGCCCGGGCATTCGGAAGACTGTTTTCAAGGGACCTGAATAAACTGCT
>CAJQZJ010032438.1:2339233-2363910 GCA_907164525.1 Lophiomys imhausi
AGACTGTTTTCAAGGGACCTGAATAAACTGCTGGAGAAGAGCTTTTGTGAGTTGCGTCATCCTTGCTGGTCGAGGGGGACGCGACAGTCCCATGTTGAAGCACCCCAGAGAACAGAAATTCTTGGTTGTACCCAGGTTTTTCACATAACTAAGTATACTGGGTGAGGTAAGCCCACATTTTCCCCACTCCCAATAACATGGCTGCCCACAACGGCCAGTCATGCCTTGGGCTTCCCACCATACTTTTCTTACCCTCTGAGCTTGCTAACACTTACCCAGTCTCTCCTAATAAGTCACAAGTCTGATTTTCCCAGGAATTAGCTTCTGCACCTTTTTGTTCCCGAGATGAAAAGCATAGAAAGCAGAGAGAATCTTACTCTCATCAAGAGAACCCTCTCCACTGACTCCTCCTGCTGGAGGTGAAATCCGCTTCATCAGCTGCAAAACCTCTCCTATCCAGCCAGGATAAAGCAAAGCCCAAGAGCCTTTGATGCTCAGGGCAGGCGAGGGCACGTTCTCCAACCTGCCAGCTGTACAGGGTCTTCTATTTACAAACAACACTTCCTCTGGATCCTTTGAGCCCCAGGCTACAGCAGAGGTCATTACAAGAAAAGAACATGGAAGAAACATTACTCAGGAGCTAATATGCTCAGTGGCTGATTGAAGGTTGGTTCTTTTTAAAGCTCACCGTCTGGTTTTCACTTACTGGGACACATGGTCTTGCATTATTTTGAAAGGAGCCTTTAAAATATTTGTGTCATGCATCTATCCATTGCTGACTTATTTTTCAGGCCAAAAAAAAAAAAAACCCACTTTTTGTATACAACTCAAGTGTGTATTTGCTGTGTACAGCACTTAGCTAGGATACACAAGGTCCTCATTAATCCCCAGCACAGAAAATAGTAATACAAAAGCATCTAGTACAGGTTTAAATGTGCACATACTGTATAGATGTTCTCAGAAACATGATGAAAAACAAACATATCAACCACACAATGGCTACTGTAAAAAGGTGGAAGGACACGATTGTTCTTTATACTGTCCTGTACGCTTTACTTTCTTTTTCTGGAGACCCTGCATTGCATTTATAATTAGAACCAGCCTTAGATCAGGAGGTCCTGACTTGAAGCCCATCTGAGGTGTGAAGTAACATACCCGGAGGCCATGTCAGCTACTCAGGAAACATGCCACAGGCTGAAGGCCCTGAGTCCAAAAAGAAACTAAATTCTGAATTCATAAACATCCAAGGCTTAAGGCTTACATTTTTAGGGTTTTGTTTGTGGGTGGGTTTTCTTGCTTTTTGTTTTGTTTTTTGAGACAGCGTCTCTCGCTATACACACTGACCTCAAACTCACACAGATCTGCCTGCCTCTGCTTCCTGAGTGCCAGGACTAAAGGGTGTACCCCTGTCTGGAATCAAAGCCCACATTTAAAGTGGTATCCACAAATCTAACAACCAGTCATCAAGTATGTTTATAAATATATAAAAACCCTGGGCTCTGGCAAAACCACATCGCAGCACAGCAACAAGACAGAGGATGAAATGGGACTTCATCAAGAAGGTACCACTGCCTGGCCCGGTCTCAGCACTTCATAAATACCAACCATATTAAATTACAGTAAGTTAGAATGTGCTACTCTTTAATTGCTCTTTAAAAATGTTTGGCTGGGCCAGTACTGGCAATCCCAGCACTCAAGAGGCAGAGGCAGGCAGATCTCTGAGTTCGAGGCCAGTCTGGTCTACAGATTGAGTTCCAGTATAGCCAGGTATAAACAGAAACTCTGTCTTGAAAACACAACAACAAAACAATTAAGTGGGACTGTTTAGCTGAAAAGCTTCTGGTTTTCCACTGAGCTGAATGGCAAGGTAAGATCCTACACACAACTGAACTGTCCATAGCACCGTTTGTTACAGCAATTTTTTTTTTTTTTTTGGATATTCAACCAAACATGTTTTCCTCTTAAGTCTCTAGCTATCCTCCCTCTTTGACAGAAAAGAGGGTAGTCACCTCATAAAATGACACATCTTCAAATAATTCTTTCAGAGCCAATAGCTGTCTTGTTGTCTCCAATGCTCTCTAATTCCGACTCCCAATGCGCACACTGGAGAGGCCCGTGCTGTTTGGAAGCAGCAGAGGGTAGAGCAGCCTCACCAGGTCACCAGGTCACCGGGACCACACAGAAACCAGCACAGCCATTTCCTTGCTCAGCACACTCCAGACTAGGGGAAATTATTGCAAACTCCTAAGGCTGCTGCTCAGCTCTTTCTAAAAATCTGTGACTGTGTTGAAGCTGATTCAATATTGAATAGAAGACCGTGGGTGCAAGAGATAAAAACAGATTAAAATGAGGTAATCAGTTCCTCATACTCTATTGCGGACATACTCAAGTGTGTATGCTCACACACAGCCATACCACCGAGTGTGTGCATGTGTGCACTTACATAGTTAGTGTTCGCTTCAGTTCTCTTTTCCCATCTAAAGCTGCACAGTAAATCCTCACTGAAAAGAACTATCGTTTGCCATTAAATTTTGCCAACAATCTACTCAACAGTCTAACAGATGTTTCTGTCTCCCAACCTCTGAGAATTTGGCAGGATGCTTTATTTATTTTTATATTTAGAGAAGAAAAGAACTGGCACAGGTGTGGTCCAACACCCTCAGAGAAGCTGTCCCTTCAATCGCTATTCATGTGACCTCCACGATCCCTCCCCTAATCTGTCCCCTTCATTAGTGAAGATGTTTCCAATTACAGTCCATTTTGTGGCCAAAGATGACATCACCCAGATAGAGGGGAGGTATTTTGGGTTGTTTAAAAAAAAAACGAACAAATGTTATTGACTCTTAAGTTACTTGAGACCATCTGCCACAACTCAAGCCAGTGGCCTACTGCTGGAGCTTAAGCCCCAAAAACCACAGACGTGCGTAAGTGACCACACTCTCCAAACGCGCCAAGGCTTCTATGTATTGGGACAGGGTAACTTTAAAATCACCATCTCTTCATGAACATGTGGTCCGACCTTACCTCTGTGACATCCATAACCTTGATGGCCGCCAGCTGCCCTGTTTTAACATGTCGACCCTGAAGAAACAGAAAGGGAGGACTGGTTAGGCACAACACTCACAACAGACGTTCAACGGATGGCCCAAGTCTGTCACAGCAGCGTCACCCCATGATTTCCCTGTTACTACCAAGAGCTGATTATGGTGTGTGCTCACCAACAGAACAACAGAGCTTGTAAACACAAGACAGCACATCAAACGAATTTAGATAAAATATCAATTCCTTTTCTCACAGGTTTAATGTAGCTATCATTAACTCCAAGTACTCAAACAACCATTTTCTTAAATTTGTGTGTATATATGTGTTCCTGTGTGGGTTTATGTACATGTATGCAGGGACCCAAGAAGGCCAGAAAACGGCATCAGATCTTACTGGAACTGCAGACACGAGGGGTTCTGGACCACTATGTGTGTGCTGGTAACCAAACCAGGAACCCATCCCTCCAGTCCTCCAATCAACCTAAAATGTTTTTGTCAGGTTCACCAGTATTTTCTTAAATGGAAAAAAAGAAAAAGAAAAACAAAACAAAACCTCTAAATATTGACTTTATGGGTAATTGCAGTTTCCTAGTGGACTCCCAAGAGTTACTACTTAATTTCACAAATTATAATGAATGTCCTCTTTAAAATCTTGTTACAGCCCCGACACTCACTGTAGGGAGACTATGACCCAGAATAAAGGAAGTATACAAAAAGATTTGGGTTCAAGGAAGATAACTTTGTTACAACTGCAATTTTTGACCTAGGACTTAAAACTGTAGCTCATTCTGTATCTACTTTAAAAACAAACAACCTGGTATCATTCTCCCCTCACACTGATGGGAAGGGTGGGCTTGGTTATTGGTGTACTCTTTGAAGCACTACCTTGCTAGCATTTCTCAAGGCAGTAACAAGGAACTACCCATGCTATCCAGAACACGAGCTACTTAAGGACTCAATTTTTTAGAGTGGCCCTTCTGCAACAATGCAAAACAAAGAACATTCTCACACTTTTCAAAAACATGTCTCTCTTGTTGTCTCGTGACAGAAAGGGTGAATTTATAACATCAAACCTAAGAACAATTCTCCATTTACTCACAGAATTTGTGCAGGAACAAGTTACAAGGACAAAGCAGACCCTGAAAATGGCACAATTTGACAACTAGTACGTGCTAATTAAATAGCAGCTAGCGTGCTCAGCAACCACTACTGGAGACAAGTCTTTCGACTGGTGTGTCTTGGGCTCCATGTAAATAGGACATAGTAGTGGTATACTTCCTAAATAGCATTATGGCGTACAACAACCAAGAGGTAGCCTTGTGTGACACGTGTGCAGGGTCAAATAGAATCCCAGAATGTGTGGCTCTGTCCCCTCCATCAGTAACAGCATTGAGTAGTGTACTTAAGACACTGTAACCTCACCCTCTGTCACGGGCCTTGTGAAGGGTACAATGACGTCACACAGTCCTTTAGCCTTCCAGCATTTCTACAGTGGCTGTTTCCAAACCACTACAGTAAATCTCTCACGGCTAGAAATCGGGTACTGGGAAGAAACACTACAGGAGTTCAGGCTTTTCTTCTTTTTGAGAAGCTAGGCATGCTATGCTAGACTACTCAGATAGAACCCTGAGCAAGGCAGGGCTCTTTAGCTCTCTTACGTGGCTCCACATTAGAGTGCAAATCTGGAGAGCCCTCGAGTCTGCCACAATGCTCTCCGGACACTTGTCATGCGGCATCTTTCTGGTTTCCAGATGTGTAAGTAAGTTAGCACACACTCAGGGTCACTTCACGACAGTCTGCCTGGCTGCTCACAGGAACCAGAATCGCCCCTCTTGGAGAAACATCATGGCTTCTGAGTCATTTCTTATTTTAGGAAAATGCATGTTCCTTTTTTAAGGAAAGAAAAAACAAAACAAAAACCTAGGTTTGGCAGAGGTACAAGCTAAGGAAAAATGGTCTGTTTTTCAACTCTCCTTTAGTGTTTCCGACCAAGTCAAAATCTCCATCTTGCACTTCAAATGTGCAACACATAGTACATGTTCCAAGAAAGACCACACTATACAGCTTTAGGATTCAGGGCACTGTGGCAGCCTGTCTGCCTAAAATGAGGTCTGTCCCCAGCCCACACACAGGACAGAGGGAACATTAAGGGTTGCTTTTAAATCCCAGTGAGAAGAGAGACGGCAACGTTTCCGTTTTCCTAGATCTTCTAGCATCAAATGCTAGTTAACCAGTGCACAATGTATACGCTTTACCTACAATGTATACCCTTTACCTGGACTACTCCTTAAAATATCTGATGACTCACTATGTCTGTCCACCTACAAGCTAAGTCTCAAGGCCTCTTTCACAGTAATAGGAACTTGGCGCACACACACACACACACACACACACACACACACACACACACACACACGTGAATGAACTCAGAAGTTAAAAACAGATCTTAGAACTCAAACCTCAGGGATGGTCCCCAACACTGACTTATGCCACCTCCTCCATCAAGAGGTTTGGCTAATTGCTTTTTGGGGTTTTGCTGTTGGGGTTTTGTTTGTTTTTTGAGACAAGGACTCATGAGACCCAACTAACCTCAAAGCTCTGATCCTCCTGCCTCGGCCTCTCAAATTCTAGGCTTATGCATGTCCAATTCCATCACAGCATACGCTCATCTCAACTTTCCCTTACAGACCCTTGTCACGAGCGCACACTAAGGAGGTGCACTGTAACTCAGCACAGCTTCTGCCTGAACACCCTCTCTCTAAAGTTTGCCCTTCCTGAAAGTTTTTGTGCCCTTCGGCATCACTCAACCTAAAAACAGAGGCGACAGGACAGAAGGCTTTTATTTACTTTATGAAATTAAGTTCGCTGACACTTAACTTGGGAAAATGTTTTCACCCTCAACAGCACTGACTGGTGCCATGTCAAGTAACCTTGGGTCCAACAAGCGCGTCTCCGGCCGCACAGCCTCGGAGTCCTGAAGGGCGCAGCACGGCGTGCAGACGCCCATGTTCCTCACAGAACACACAAGAATCATCCACCTCATTTTATAACAGAGAAATGAAACCTAAGAGATGACTTACATTAAAGCTCCAGTTTAAACTCTGAACTACTCCCCTTACCAGCTGTGCGCTCTACAACACATACGAGCTAATCAAATAGAAACTTCAATCACCCTACAAATGTTGGTAGTCATTCATAGTTAAATACGGCACTATAATAGCCACCAATAAACACTGTCAACCTTTGGCCTGGGTCTCTTAGGACATAAGGTATTATGAGGGCACATTCAGAGCCCATGGGTCTCTGAACCTTGTAACGGTCTTTTGTTTATTCCCATAATTATCTCATTATCCATTTTCTTCCAACAAATATTGAAAATGAAAATGGTTCAAGTAAGTCCACCAAGTTTAATCCAAAACTTTTTAACATCATGGTACTTGCTCAGGGAGATGGTAATTTGGAAATGCTTGCATGTACATGTGTTTGTGGTACACATGTACAAACACAAACAGGAGTGTGGGGAAACACTATATTTACCTGTAAGATAAGTACAATTTTTGTACTCTATAGTAAATCACATGACAGTGAGAAACCAACTGCTCCCCTTTGCCAGGAAGGGGAAGAGGGCAGCTTTTAGGGAGCAATAACTCTGAAGACAACCAATCAAAAGGTTCCCTAGGAATGGAACGGCAAACGATCTTTTCCTCGTCTTAGAACAGGCACACAGGTGGCAACCGGCCACATGAAGAAGGGAGAACACAAGGAGTGACCTAGGATGGAATTCTGTCACAGAGCTAGGCGACCTCCGCAGACGTGTATCAGAAACGGCTTGTCCTTCACTGTACCCAAGCAAGAGCACGGCTCTCTCACAAGCTGGAAAGAGTTCATCAAGGTGTAAGAAGGGAGCAGGTCCCCCGAGTCTCATTTGCATTCTACTATAAACTGTTTCAGAAACCTTTGTTCCTAGATATCTTAGTGATGCTTTCTGGGTTTGGAAAAGTTCATTTGGACTTAAGACGTGTGCTGGGGTTGAGCAGATGAGTCGGTGTCTAAAAGCACTTGGGATACAAGCATGAAGAACTTAGCTGGAATGCCCAGGCCGCACGCAGAGCTGGGTGTCTGCAATCCTAGTGTTCCTGCCACATGAGGGAGGCAGTGACAGGAGAAGCCACAGGAGTTCATCGGCCAGTTAGCCTGGATCATGGAACAGCAACCAACATGGGAACCCGTGTCTCAAGGTAAAAAACAAGGATCCACCACCACCCAAGGTTATCCTCTGACCTCCAGATAATGCACCCGCAGGCACACACACACATAAAGATCGTTTTATTTAGGGTTTATGGAAGAGTCTGACAAGATGGCTCAGTGGTCAAGAGTGTGTACAGCTCTTCCAGAGATCCTGCCTCAGCATCTGTACACACATGCACACATGTACATCTTTTCTAAAAGAATAAAAGTTACCTAAGGTAGAGATGTTAAGCTTTTCTAGTAAACAAGACAAGCTCAGGAACAAAACAGATAAAGACTGCTCCTGTCCCCAGGTGCACACTTCTAACCCAGACCCAACATGAGAATTTTAAACAACACAGGGTCCATCCATGGCTTCCTCAAGCAGTGCCTGGCTTCTCATGCAACTGAGGGTTAGATTCCTTCTTTTGAGGAATACCGTGACTGGGAGAAATAATCTTTTCAAGGGAAGGGCACACCAACTGGTTATCCAACACCAATGGTCAGCATTGAAAATGTACATACAAGTAACATTATACAGACTGAGCAGGTTATATTCAGAATATGTATTATGTACATGGATGTAATAACAATGAAAATAGAGGCCATGAACTTCAAAGTGAGAGAAGGGGTATACGCAAGGGTTTGCAGGGAGGAAAAGGTAAGGAGAAATGTTGAATTTTAATATAATCTCAAAAAAAGACTGTTTGAGAAGGCCAGACTCAGACTCGGCTATCCCTTACAAGCAGCTCCTATAAGAAAGTCATAGTGCGGCACCAACACTGTCATCTAGACCAACAGGTCATAGCAGCATCAAGAGGTCAGCCTGAAAATCCCAAGGCTCCGCTCTGAGTTCTCTTTCTAAAGCATGTATAGGGCCTCCATGGCTCTGTGGTAGACAGCATGAGTTCAGCTCGAGGCTGTCTGAGGACCACCATCCATCCATCCATCCATCCATCCATCCCAAAAGCAGAGAGAGAGACCAGTGTAAGTGGTTCTGCATTGTAAACCTCAAAACCACAATCCTCACTTATGAGTAGACTTTTCCAGGAAGTGCCTTTAAAAAAAATTAACATAGGGAAAAGGGTACATGGCACCCAGACAGCAAGCACTCCATGAGCCATCTAAGGAAGCATGGCACCAGCTAAGGAGACAGTTGAGAGCACTTGAGAGAACAGCTAGATGGTCAAAACACCTCCTTGCAAGAACAGGAGCAAGGCAGCAGGAGCCCCACTGGCTCCGACATGCGGCTAAGAACAGGCAGGCACACACCTTCACACCTCACATCCTATAACTCCAACTTATTACAGCCAATGCATGCCTGTGGCTCTCCATCTCCCAGGACCAGAGCTTCACTTCAGGTAGCACGTAGACAAAGGAAACAGAAGAGTGTCTAGCATGGGATCAGTCAACTTGTGATTTAACAAAAATTAAGACAGGACACCTATTCTTTCTCGAGAGTTTAAGATCAAAAATCTCAACACTGAATCACACCGTCCTTAGATAAAGGCTACTTATCTGAAATAATACTAAAAAAAAAAAAACTATGCAACAAACTGATGTTAAGAGTAAAAAGCAAAAACAGACACTAGGATGACTGACTTATGCCACACCCCTCCCCACCGACATCTTGCATAGCCGAGTTAAAGAACAAAAAGTAAAATACATTACACGTCTTCTTTACGGGACCAATCTGGATGAGAAACTTTCTAAGTCTTGAATGCTTGAGCACCTTAAAAATGCTTTTCCTAGTAGCCTAGGGAAATTATTATGAACAAGTACTACCCAGTCCTTGCAATTAGATCACTTCAGGGAATTACACCCGGTAGTACTAAGCGCCTAGTCATCTGGGCTCTACATGTTTGTTCTGTCATTTAGAAAGTGTCTCAAAACACAGCTTCTTAAACTCTTGGTTCAGACAACATAAAGGGAACATAATTGAATGTGGGGTCATAAAAAAAATTGGGCAACAATAAAGGTTTCTGAACAGGTAAAGACAAAAGTTCAAAATCGAATACTTGATTCCGAAGTGTTTCTGGCATCATTAGGATTCCCTGCAGCCTGGACTGGGGGCACACGCAGCATGAGTTTCCTGAGCACCATGTGTCAGAAGTCACCCAACACCAAGGAATGCCACCTGACACCGCCAGCTCAGACTCCAGACTACTCAGGGCCTACAGCGAACTGCAGGGCTTTTACAGTAAATGCAATGTTCTGCTCTTCTAGAAATACAACAGTTTTACTACGGAAGAGAAGGTTGGTTTAGGGCCTCGGATGATAGAAATTGCTGACTGTGGACAGTTATGGCTACACGTGTCACCCTAGTTCGATCGCCTTTTCTTCACTCAACTGTAAGTTCAGCAGTTTTAGTTTGAAAGAGCAAAGAACGTTTAGCAGCTTGAGAAGTTCTCTTTTTGTTACATGGGAACTTATGTGTATGGTTATTCTTGTATCTGTCCCACTAAGAAACACACACAAGTAACTAGTCAATCTGTTCATGCCAACCCTTGAGTTCATATTCTGTCCTGATGGATTAGGAAGGAACACCACAGCCAGGTATTTGGGGCCAGCCTTTAATCCCAGCACTAATGGGGCTGGCTTGGTCTACATGACAAATTCCAGCTCTACACATGAGTCTCAAAACAAAATAAATACTAGGGGTTGGGGAGATAGGAGTAGACAGTTCCCATTGGCTTGGGGAGAAGCAACAGCATTTCAGACACTATCTAAAGACAAGAGATCATGTGAGAAGAGGATTCTGAGTCTATTCTAGGCTGCTGGCCTGCATGGATCTCTGCTTACCACCAACCTAACCTTCAATTAAGGTCTGCAAACCTCTGCTTCTGAGAACAGCACTGCTCCTGAGCCTACACAGAGGGACACTGCTTATGGCCTCAGACTATGAGCACTCTGGTGAATAAAAGAATAAAAAGGATTTTAAAAAGAAATTTATGGTGCATACCACCACATATCATTATTTGTTGTACGTGGTCTCGTGGGCTATGAGGTCATACACTGAACTGAATAACAGTGACAAAAGCTTATTAGCAGTCATAGTAAAACACACTGTGTCGGCTTGTTATGGCTACACTTCTCCCATTTCATATTACCTGGGCACCATATTAAAGCACTTCCTGAAAGTTCTACAGCCAGAAGCCACTCTCTACACATCAATGGGGGGGGAGGGTCTTCCCCCTGTTAATCCACTGACTAAATTGAACATCACATTTCCTACAGCTTACTTTTTAAAGGAGCTGAGGAATGGTGTGATGTTTGTATTTTATCTTCTTTTGTTGAATATTTACAAAAATCAGGGAGTTACATATTTTCAAAAACACTCTAGTGTATGTTCAGGGTACAAGGCAATGGGTTTCTTTTGTTCAAATATATCATGAATTTGGGGAATCTCTCTCCCCATTTCCATCTCCTTTCCTTCCCTCTACCAGTAATTTTCTTCTTTCAAAATAGTCACCACCTTTAAAACCCAGACTTCTAGTTTCCTTTGGCAGTTGAATTTGTTAACATGGGTGTCCTAGTCTCAGCCCAAGGAACAAGCATCTGAAGCTGGGCTGACAAATGCCTCCTGGGTGCAGCCTCTGTAAGCCAGCAGCAGCTATCAGCATCCTCCCAGCCAGCATCATGAGTCCTAATGGATACTTGCAAGGCACAGGCCAGCACTGGACCACAGCGGAGGCTTTGGGAGAGACCGCTGCTGTTATTGTTGTAGTTTTTGTTTTTTTAATCAAACGAACAAGATCCTATCTAGATCTACTGTATCCCATGGAGAGTAACTTCAACACACTTCAGCATTTAATAGCAGAAACCAAATTCTCAATAAGAAAAAAGTTGTAAGATCCTCAAAACACTGCCTTGAATCACATGTTGCAGTAAAAGTTGAACACAGCTAATAAGATGTATGCTTGCCTTCTGGATGCATGGAATGAGCTGGTGCTGACCAACAGGCTCTGAGAGCCCTAAATCCTGTCCTCCTGTCATTGGTCTGACCACACTAATCTGCCATACAAACAGGACCCCGATTGAGACTAGAGACACCAGACACAGGCAACTGTAGGTGGGTGAGAGCCTCCCCTCAGCATGCTACCAGCTGGTTTGTTGTTTGTTATGTAGGGCACTGAGAAGAAAGAGGGAGAAAACACTGCAAATCAGTAATTATTGGGCTCCAGGCAGCTCTCATCACCACCACCACCAGTCCAGGCCTGTACACAGCCAGGCTGTCAGCAAGTGTCTTTTCAACAAATAAGAATCCAGTCAGTGGTCTATAAACAATCCTTTGTATATACAATCTCAACAGAAGCCAGACCCTTCAAAGCCCCTCAGATGACCTTAATTTCTAGGTTTCCAGGCAATACTAGGTAAGCAATTACCTCCTTCAGTAGACTGTACAGGAATGAGTTCACTAAGACACAATTTCTTCACAGAAAACACAAACGAAAGAAAGAAAGAAAAAGGAAGGAAGAAAGAGAAAAGTGAAAAACAAATTAGCTCATCGGTGGTGGCCTGTCGGGGGCTAGACACACCTGTTCCTTATAAACAAGGTCAGTTGTCCATGTCCTCACCTCATACACAGGAAACTTCCTTCAGGGATTCATATTGAGAGGGGAATATAAAACATACAAACAAATGGCTACAACTTTAACTTTTAAAAAATAAGAACTATATGCATTAAAGGAGAAAAAAAACAGGAAACCCTATACACCAATAGATTATTAACCAACAAAAAAAAGGTGAGAAACAAAAAACCATACAGCTAGCTAGAGAGGCCCAGACTGCTTCTGGAGAAGACCTGCAGGGCTGTCTGTAATCTGTGACCCCTGGGGTCCTCCACGAGCACAGAGGTGTACTTTATAGGAGAAGCAGAGCGCTCTCTCTCTCTCTCTCTCTCTCTCTCTCTCAAAACTCAGAAAGCAAAGGAAGACACACAGACATCTTTAGGATAAGGGTATGTTCTAAGTATAGATTCAACAATCCATACATGCGTTAAAAACTGTTGAGACTTGTACATACAAAGCAAATGAGAGCCACTTTTCCTTGACAATAACTTGAACCGCACTAAGGCACCAATGACCTCCTGAAACCCAGGAGGTGCCTGGGCCCTCGCTTTCTTTTCCTGTTTGCTCAGTGAGGCCCCTCAAGACAGACAGACACATCCGCTCAGACACTTGTTCCATGGTCTTCCTTCCCCCTCCCTCCTTGCCTTCCCTTTTCCTACTCTTTTCATATTGTCACTCAAAAAATTAAACATTTAGATTCCCTGGTCATCCAGGATGTTCAGAAGGAAAAATATCCAAACCAAGGTGGAACTCCTGCCCAGGTGCTGGAATCTTCCTCACAAAGACCGTGAACGGGGAGTCTGGGCAGCACAGACACCACCTGACGCCAACATGAACCTCAATACGCGCTTCTGAAAACACAATGCAAAGAAACCAGCTTTATGTGATTGCCCACTTTATGTGATTCCTCAGCCAAAACCAAGCTGAGGAATCACATAAAGTGGGCAACTATGTCCACCTCACCAGCCTCCCCGTCACGGGACACCTGCAGCTCAAGATGAAGACAACACCTGGTGCAGCTTTTCTTTTTCTTCCTTCTTGAATGGAAACAATAATTTCATTCAGGTTTCTAGAAAGTAAGTCACAACTGTCCTCAACTTAAGAGAAACAAAATTTGTGTGAGAATAATTTCAATACTTCTGTTCTATCTAATTGGTAGATGTGTTCCTAACTTGATACCTTAATTTTTGCAAAATTCATTGAATGTCACTGAATACTACTACTGAACACACTCTGGTGTGTGAATCCAAACTTCGTAAACCAAGTTTAAAATGACAGTCTGGGGAGACAATTTGCTCTTTCAGAGAGTAAAACAGATCAAATATTCTGAATGGCTGGCTGTGAGCCGCTCGTCCTCCTCATCAGGGGCTGACCATGCCTGACCATTTGGACAATGTCCTTTCAATGAACCCTCAGGCGTGATTTCTGAACCTCAACAAAACAATCTCAGGGTACAGACAGTAGGGTCTGCTGAAGGCCTGGCCCATGGCCCCACCATGCCACACTATGCTTACTTACAGAGCTAAGAAGCCAGGGAGGAACCCGCTGACCTCACCTGGTCACCTCAGGAGCAGCAGCAACATCCCAACCATCCATCACAAGTGAACTTCTGCCTCACTGCTGACCCCTGCCTCTGTGTAGGAAAGAGCAAGCACGCAGGTGGCAGGAGCCTTCCTCTACCACCCCTCCCACATTTCAACGGCAGAGGGATAAGGAGGGGAAGCACCATGGTGAACTACTTGTGCAATTCAATCTGCACCCCGCTGGACCCTGGTGACAGCTGTCTGCCTAGCATACGTCCCCATTTTACCAATCTCAGCTGCAATGACTGACTGCCACGAGACAACAGCCCAAGAACCCCCCCGATTAGTCTTCTAATTCATGAAATGGAGATGATCAAAGGCCAATACTGACTTCATTGCCACAGCTTTACATATTAATGTTTTTATTCTGTAAAAATTCAAACCAAGCCAGGTGTGGTGGTGCATGCCTGTAACCCAGCACTTGGGAGACTGGGCTAAACAGAAGGATCAGAAGTCCAAACCAAGGCTCATATATGGAAATGCTGCCACACTGTGTGTGTGTGTGTGTGTGTGTGTGTGTGTGTGTGTGTGTAACCCAGCACTTGGGAGACTGGGCTAAACAGAAGGATCAGAAGTCCAAACCAAGGCTCATATATGGAAATGCTGCCACACAGTGTGTGTGTGTGTGTGTGTGTGCGTCTCATATATGGAAATGCTGCCACACAGTGTGTGTGTGTGTGTCTCATATATGGAAATGCTGCCTCACAATGTGTAAGATTCATTATGATATTGAACTATTACCATGATTAAGACAGCCATGTACTTAAACAGCTTAAGTAACTGTAGTAATAATGTATGTATCAAGGGAAAAGCAACCATTATGAAAAAAAGTTAAGAAGAACGTGTGTTTCAATTAGTTATTCAATGAAGAGTTCAATAATAACTTTATATCAAGCAACTGTTCCACTTAATCCCCATAATCAAAAGGCAGTGCTACACATGGGAGGACAAGAAGAGAAGACCTGTGACCAGCAAAGCATGGGGCAGCTCACTCTGACCCAGTTATCACCAGGCAAGGCTGGCCCAGCAACCGTTAAAGCAAAACTCAGTACAGGCTAAGACGACCTGCCACGCACTTCACTCCAGCACTAGTTAGAAGCGAGCATCTCAGTCAGGGGAGAGGCTGCTTGGAGCCAGCAGCCAGAAAACTCAACTCCAAAAGCTATGGCCTGGTGAAACAGTGGCAGATGCACCACCAAAGGTAAAGGACCAAAGCCGTGCTTTCCAAACCTGCGAGTTAAACAGTGAGGCTGTTCTGAAGGCAGCAGGCCACAGCAAAATCACGGCCAAGGGCACCAAAGCAAGTCGTCCTTCCAAGGAAAAAGCCTTATGACAGCCAAGGACTCCTGAAAATCAACTGCCAACTAGAGGCTGGGAAAAACCACGTGGAGAGACGTCATCGGCTCTCTAAATCTCAGCTAGTGTGCTTGGGGGAACAGCTAATGAACAGCATAGTCACAGCCCATCCACTCACCTTGTAGTGAGATAACACATTTGTACTCCTGAAAGGAGTCTCAAATAAACCACTGTCGCTGTTTCTCATTAGACCATGCCATGAACCCATTGTTCCCATTTTCCCTGTCAACACATCTCTCCAGAGGAAAGCTGCCTGACCTATGCAAGCAGAGTTTCAAACACTATTTCCTGGGACAGGAAACAAAGGAAAATGAAGACAAAGACACCAAAGCTGGAAACAACAACCACTGCTTAAACTTTTAAAGAAATTTCTAAAGAGAAAAAGGGAAGGAAAACCCTCAATTATGAGAAGGTTCTAGCCCCAACAACAGCTGGAAATCGAGGCTTATGGGTTATTTCCTTCGAAACTACCTCATCAGTTCCACTCCCATGTGTATTTATACTATGTGGAAGATGTTTAAAGAGACCGAGGCCACCTCTCAATGACTGAGCAGGAGCTGCTCCAGGCCCCAGCACCTCCCCACCAAACACTGTCGTGCTTCTCTTGGGCAGAGTGAACTACTCAGCTGACCAACACAGGTGACACCGTGTCATCTGGCCCACTGAGTCTGCGTGACCACCACCATCTCCCCCGAAAGCCTGCCCCACACTCACAAAGAGGAGGTAAAAAAAAACAACTCAGTCACATCTATTTTTCCGTGACAACTTCTTGTAGCACAGAGGCCAGGCGGGAGAACCTCTGCCCACCAAGAGTCAAGGAGAGAGCAAGGGTCCACAGAGCACACTCACACAGAGATGGTCTGCAAGGCTGACGACAGCAAATATCCCATGCCCTCGACCATGGAAGAAACTTGTTACTGCAACAAGCTTTGGTCCTTTTTTTGGTTTGTTTTGGCTTCTTAAATTATGTTAAAAGGTAGGGGGCAGTATGATAAGAAATTCCCTTAAAGGAATTTGTGAGTCTACATTTTAAATACAATCTGTGAAAGTAACTGTTTCAGAACTGTTAACACCATTTTGTCTATTTTAGATTGTTAAAACATAGAAAAGTAGAATGGATACTATGTATAGATTCTGTATATAATGTACAGAATGCCCTCTGTGTAATGACAATCTAATTGTTTACAATCTAGATTAAACGCCTGCTAAACATTATTGAGCTATTTCACATAGTAAGACACATTTTTGCCATGAACCACTTCAAAACAGACAGAGGCATCAAGACAACTTTTTCCAAAAAAAATGGAAAGAACATAGCATAGCAGTTTTCATGTCAGAAAAATGATCTCCGTGTTACCCACTCACTATACTTCAGCTTCTTTCTAAACCATCTCTCTCACTATTCTCTGACACTGTGAATGTAACAATCTCCACCTCCCCACACACGCCCACAGGCTGTGCTTCAATGTTTGCTCCCCAGCCGTCTTCTGGGAAGCCGTAAAGCCTTTGGAGGTGGAGACTAGCGGGGGAGGCATGTCACAAAGGTGAGCCTAAAGGTTTCGTGGCCAGCCTCGCTTTCCATTCTCTGCTTGCTCTCTAGAACACAGTGCTCCCTGCCAATGCACTGTCTACCACGAGGCCCAGCCCTTCTTAACTGCAAGTCAAGATACAGACTTCTGCGTGTCTCAGGTCGCGCTCAGAGACAAGTAACCGACACCGCAGAGCAGCTTCTTCATAGAAAGTTTATGTTCTGAGTCTCTGACTGTCCCCTTGTGTTACCTCTGTTAATGAATGTGCTCCGCTCAGCCACACGTTTACCCATTAGATTCGAATTAACATTATTAGGAACGCTCTATGGATAGAGGCATATCAGCATATCCACAGCACTGCAGCATTCCAGCACTCCATCCACGGTATGGCAATATAGTGCAGGCCATCCAACTGAGCCTAGCTTACATGGGGATATAATTTTTAATCTAAAATCATTTCACCTACAATCATCATAAATGAGAGAACACAAGAGCAAGAAAAATACTAGTAAAAGTAAGAGAAACAGATTCAGCCTTTCAACCACCTTTCAACCATCAAAGATTCAGCCTGCAGCACAGTGTACCAAAGGTAAAGTTAAATTTCCAACAGCCTGACAGGACAATGGCCTTTCTAATAAACCGAGGCATGGACTTTGGAATAATATTCAATTGGTACAATTTTTCATAAATACTTTAATGCACATCGTGTGTACACACACATACTACATGTGTTTTTTGTTTTGTTTTGTTTACAGTAATACTCTCATCTGAGCTAACTTTTTTTTAAGGTTTTTCAAGACAGGGTTTCTCTGTGTAACAACCCTGGCTGTCCTGGAACTCTGTTGATCAGGAAGGCCTGGTCTACAGAGGCCTGCTTCTGCCTCCCAAGTGCTGGGGTTTAAGGCATGTGCGGCCGCCATGCCCAGCCATTACAGACAATTTTGAACTGTCATGTGGGTGCTGGGATTTGAACCCGAGTCCTTTGGAAGAGCTGCCAGTGCTCTTACCCACTGAGCCACCTCTCTAGCCCCACAGACTCTAAGTGTGTGAAATAAACCCTGTTTAAACCCACAGGACTCCCCACATACATAAAACCATGTGACAATAGCTCCACGTGGTAATAGCTCCATGTGACAAAAGCTGTAACAGAACTGCCAGCATCTATTCCTGTGTGCTCAGACAAAAGGCACTTTGGGGCTACCAGCACCCCAGAGCTGGCAGCCTTGCTTCTGTGAAACCGTACCTCTTCCACCCCTTTCACAGATGTATTCACACCGGAATCCTTGTCTTTGTTTCCTACCAAAACATTGCATTTTCCAATCAGTTCCTCTGAGTCTCTGGATGTTATCTATCAGCTTTAAAGTCTAGAAAAGTTTGCTTCACCCAATTTCTTTGGCTGGAAAACACAAGGAGTATGTGCACATTCTGGAAACAACTCTGGTTCTTCGCCATTTAGAACAAATTAACTGAGCGAATATTTTACAAGTCCCTCCTATTTAGCCACCAAAAACCCTAGAAAAACAAGGATCAACAGATGGCACAAAAGTATACAACAGTCCCTGCACTGTCTACCAAGTCACCCAACTTCGCTGGGATTTGTAGAGGCACAAGCTAACTAGCAAATGGGGTGGCTTTTACTCTTTTCAAAATGGCTGTGCCATGAACCAACTCCCATGCCACCTACAGCAGCTCTGGCAACAGGCGCTCATGCTCTTGAAGTGGGAGATGTGGGGGTGTGCAAAGCAGCTGGCTTCTCACGCCTTGCTGACTCTTCTCTGGAGCCGGGCTGACGTAAGTGGCTTCTTCGGGCTCCTAGCATCTAGTTGCGCAGTCCAAGGCAGGTGTCTAGATGCAGCCTGGGTGTTGTCTCTGTGCTGCTGTGGCCTTTCTTCCTTACACACAACTATCAGAGATGGTCATCGCTCAGCTTTCCGTACATGGCGGCTGCTGACAGATCACATCTCAGCCCCTAACCCAAAGCAACTGCCCCAAGTCAGGGCTTCCCATAATCCTTTCCTCTCCTCCTCCCAATTACTCCAGAAGGAGGGCAGAGCAGTGAGGGCCCAGGAGGAGGAAATTGTATTAAGTCCTGGAATCTCTTGGCTCTCTGCTAGCCCCAGTGAGACGACAGTACTGCTTTGTGTGCCACAGGCTTGGGGGTTTCTCCACAGCAATTTAGAATGAAGAAATTATGTTTATTGCCAGACTTTTGTTAAAGGGCTTCCATTTAGATGGCTGTGCCACTTCAGCTGCTTTACCTCCACAAGAGCTGACAACTCAGCAGATGGTATCAAAAGTACTTCTGTGCTCAGAGTTGAATGGGAACCGAGGGCCCGGGCCAGACAGAGATTCTATTCAGAAGTGCCTCCTTTGAAAACTCTGGTGTTCTAAATCCTAAGTATTCAAAGTCAATGCAAGGGAAAAATTTCCCCTTCAACAGAAGGGGAAGGGAAGAGAGGGGGACCATCAAGTGGCTACCTGTGCCAGCCACAGATGACTTGCCAAGCTGAAGCCAGGGTATATTAAGCACCATATGAAGACCTACACATTACATATCTGGATCAAGATTTCTTCTAGAGCCTTGGGATGAGACACCTCTAAAGCAGACAAAGTACTGCCTGATGTTAAAGCCATTGCTGGGGTCACAGCACCACCATTTACAGCATGTTTAGTTCTAAGTTCACTCCCCATCACAAACTTTCTAGTCCTAAAAATGACTTTGCTTGGCAGGGGCTCCTGGTCCTACTTTTCCAGCCAAGAAAACTAAAAGAGGCTAAGCTGTCCGATCCTACAGACCTGTTGAGGCACAGTCAAGGGAGTTTACCAAGGTAAACTCTCATCTCAGAGCTCACTGTAACAGGGACTGCCCTGAATCTGACTGTCCTAATTCTAGATCCATGCTGTGTGAACTCACTGCAGATGACAGAGGTGGCACTAAAAATAATGCCAGGCACACAAATGTGACTACTTAGGCAGTATCTCACATAAAGTCACCGTAAAAGCCAAGCCATCCCTGTCTACACAATCATAAGAGAAAACAAATCCTAAAATCTTCACTAATACAATCTTCAAAAGGAAGTTCTCTGTCTACATCAAAACAAGCAATACTGCTCCAGTAGACTGTTCACTGTGTATTTGTTAAGCACAAATGTTAAGAACCTTATTTGCCTGAACGCTTTGCTTCCAGAAAACTAAGGAACTCCAAAGATGAAAACAGCTAGTTCTCTGAGCCCTGCATTTGAGTGATGCATACATAAAACCCAGCCAGCACAGGGTACAGGGAGAAAGGGCAAGAGTTCAAGGCCAAGCTCAGCCACACTGAGCTGGGTCTAAAACAAAAGGTTCTTTTCATCCAGTTAGGGACACTCAGTTTTAAGCTAGATTTTCTTTTAAGCTGTATTTTTCTAGTCATACTTTACCTACCTATCCCCTAATGCACTGTTTTACTCAGTTAATATGTTGCTTTGTTATGTCTGGGAGTCAGCTCAAGGTTCCACATAGTATGAGTGCACCGCAGAAACGTTTTTAAAACTTCAGGGAAACAGAGCCAACCCTTTAAAAAGGGGAAGAGGGTGGAGTTAGTGAGAATGCTCAGTTATATGGCCCCTTTCCCCAGCAGCTCCCTTCCTCTCTGTCCTCTTAGGAAATCCACAACTTGAAGGAAATACCAAGGAGGTGGTGTTATGCAAGTGTCTTCAAAAAAGAAAAAAAAAAAAAGCTAAGATCTCTTTCTAGGAGAAAAGCATCCAAGGAAACCAAAGGCAGCAAATTCTGTTCAGTCACAGAGATGTTTAATGTGGTTTAATGAGCCTTTCAATCTACTGACACTGAAGTAAGAAGCCTAAAAAAACAGCAACCCTTCTTTATACAGGAATCCCCACAAGAGGCTGGCTCATTTGACTTGAAAGAACAAGCTGAAAAGATGCCTATTATTTCTAGCACCCCCATTCCTGACACTGATGTATTCCTCAAGCCTTTTCCTCCCTTTCTTCAGACCAGCAGCTTCCTCAACCAAGGAAGATCATCTATAGTTGAGTAACAAGACCCTCAGGAGGAAGGACACCAAGGAAAAGTAGGTGGCTGGCCTGAAATCTGGGGCTAGAGAGACACATAAGAGCTATCCCTTCCTCTATATACCCTCTATACCCTTCCTCTATATACCTCTATTCCTCTATATACTCTCTATATACCCTTCCTCTATATACATCTATACCACTATATACGCTCTATACCCTTCCTCTACATACCTCTATTCCTCATATACCCTCTATACCCTTCCTCTATATACCTCTATTCCTCATATACCCTCTATACCTCTATATACCCTCTATACCCTTCCTCTATATACCTCTATTCCTCTATATACCCTCTATACCCTTCCTCTATATACCTCTATTCCTCTATATACCCTCTATACCCTTCCTCTATATACCTCTATACCTCTATATACCTCTATTCCTCTATATACCTCTATTCCTCTATATACTCTCTATACTCTTCCTCTATATACCTCTATTCCTTTATATACCTCTATTCCTCTATATACCCTCTATACCCTTCCTCTATATACCTCTATTCCTCTATATACTCTCTATACCCTTCCTCTATATGAAAGACCCGGGGGAGGGAAGTTCCTCACCCGACACTCAGGATATCACGGCCGCCCCAAAACTCGCAAGAGACCATCTTGATGCAATCGCAAGAGGTTTATTTTGGGGGGGGAAAGGGGGAGCTCAGTGCACTGAGGGCGCCACTCGTATCCCACGCAGGGGTAGGAGCCGCGACCACGATTTTGGGGAGAGTAGAATATTTAATAGGGGAGCACCACAGATTAAGGGGGTGGGGGAAATTACAGGTGGGAAGTACCAGCCCAGCCCATTGTTTACCAAAACCCAAGGGGGAGGGGAAATACAGCTGGAATGTACCAGCCCAGCCCATTGTTAATCAGCGGGAAACATCCTACATCTGTTTGTCTCAGGAATGAATCTAATCTTGTTTTGTTATCTACTTTGTGGTCAGCCAGTTCCTGAAGCCCTGGGGGGCACATGGCCCAATTGACCTTTATTCTTGGTTCCACTCTGTTTATGGTCAGCTAAGTTCCGGGAATCACCTGGGGGCTGGCCTGGCTCTACTGCCGACTTAGGGGGCCTTTTAATAATTTTCATTCCCTTCATTCCCCACTCCTTTTAGTCCGTTGTTCTAATCTTAGAACCTATATATCTGTTTTATTTTATTTATTATCTTGTCCCCGTAACCCTTGATATTGTTGTTTCAGCATTAAAATCTGTACGGCACTTACTCTTAATTGATGAAAGTACTGAGGGGCCTGCACTAGGGCAGCTGTTCCAGTGTCACATCTGATCCTAAAATTACAGCTAAAGTCAGGGAAATAGGCTCTTTCTTAAATCGCTTAGGGCAGAAATCAAACTCATCCACAAAGGCATCTGTGGGGAGATAGAGTACTCTAGGCATAAGCTGTACTAACATACAATAATCTTTGGTATCATTAAAGATATTAATGGCAACACAGGGAGTTAGTCCTGTGTTGCAGGCCCACCATCTATCTATGCCAGGATATAAGTATCTGGTATCAGAAGTCTTTGGAGACCTCAGGGTCTCATTGCATAAGTGTTTATAGGCAGCAGGTGGGTTTCCTAAACAAGTCCTTTTCCCTGATACTTCAGTTAGGATCAGTTTGTTCTTCTCATGTCATGAGCAGGTGTCATGGTTGGTGGTGTTATTAAAAGTACTCAACGCGGTGATGCCCTCATAGTAAGGGGTCCAGAAGTTGAACAGAGCCAACATCCTCCACACCGCCTAGCCGCACTCCTGTACCTACATTTCCTTGGGCAGACGTAAAAAATCTTGTTGAGCCAGCCCACAGCGTCCCTCTGGCCTCCCACACCGAACTTTGCTCCTAGCTCTTTAGGGTGTCTTCGTCGAGGGTCCCTCTCAGGGAGGTTCTGGGGGTCTGCCTCAGGAATAGCCCACTGTTCCAGGCTTACAGCTAGCTGTCAGAAGTCAGTAAAGGGATGGGGCTACCTTAGAGATTGACCAGATGACTTCCCCAGTTTGGGAAGCTACCTGTCAAGTACGTTTTTGAGGGGCATGGGGGTTGACATTCCCCATCTGAAGAGCACCTGCGACGCAGGCGTAGCTTAAGAGGGTCCAGTCTTTTTTAATCTCCACTCATCTTTAGGAAGTTCAGGAGTGTTTTTCACGTGCAAGGCATGGATCCAAGCAGAGATGTCCTCTACCTTCATTGTGGTGGGGGTAGTCGAGAGCACCAGGTATGGTCCCTTTCAGTGAGGCTCAAGGTTCCCAGCTTGATGGCACCCGACGAGTACAGTTTCTCCAACCTGGAACTGATGAGGCACGCTCCGGTCTCCAGCTTTATAAGCCTCCCTGAGCTGTTCCCAGGCCTCACGCCAAACTACTTCAAGGGCTTTCATGCAGGTGAACAAGGGGTTAGAAAGAACATCAGGATGGAACATTCAGCCAGCCTCAGTAAGAGAAGGAGGCCCCCAACAGAGAATCTCATAAGGTGTCAGCTTAAACCACCCCCGGGGTGTTCCTGACCCAGAATAAGGCAAAAGGAAGGAGGGTAGTGGGGGTCCCATTGTCTCCGGGACATTCTTCTGTGCCTCCAAGAGAATTCTCTCCCTCTCCTTTGTAGTAAAGAGAACCTGCAAAAGCTGCTGGCAATCATCCCAGGTGGGTTGGTGAGAAAACATCAGGGATTCCACCAAACCTGTAAGACTAGCAGGGTTTTCAGAGAAAGACGGGTGGTTAGCTTTTGAATTATATAAATCAGCCGAGGAGAAAGGCCAATACAATATTGTAGGGGTTGAAAAGCTGGTAGGTCCACGGGGCCCGACCGTTCAGAGGGGTAGAGCCACAGTGGAATCGGGTCCCTCTGGACTCAACCCTCTCTGGCTCCGAGTGCCAGTTGCCGGCCCTCCCCGCTCTGCTCCTTGTAGTTCCAGGCTTGGGCAGGAGCCGGGGCTGGCGTGGGGACACCTGGGGTGGCTGGGGGTACGGGGGTGGCCGCAGCGGGCTCGATCACTGATCACTCGGGTGGCTCCTCCATCTCGGGATAGATCTTAGGCAGAGCCGAAGGTGTTGTTTCCGAAGCTGGCTTTCGTTTTGATTTAGGCTCTGTGCCATGGAGAGCCAGGGCTCGGGAGCCTGGCTTTCTTTCTCTCACCCAAGGTTTTACCCATGGGGGTGGGTTCTGGACCAAGTCTTGCCAAACAGTAATGTATGGCTGTTGATCGGGATGAGACCCTGGTCTTTCCTTAAAGACAATAGTTTTTACCTCAAAAATAATGGTCCAGTCAAAAGTCCCTTCGGGTGGCCACCCGACGTCAAAAGTAGGCCACTCAGAAGCACAAAAAGTCTGTCACGGTCTCTTTTTAACCTCAACTGCCAAATTATGAGTCCTAGTTCTAACTTCAGTCCAATGATCCAGTGTCAAACTTAGAGGAGTCGTTACAGTCTGTCCCATTGTCACAAGTAACACAAAACATGAACATAAGATACCCAGAAAAACACTATGAAAAATCCTTTTCACTCTCAAATGCCGGCACCACTCCAGAAAAACAGGAGGCCAGGAGGTCTCTCGCGTCCCCTCTCTCAAGAGGACCACTGTATCCTCCCTGGCACCCAGATAAACAGATGGCCGGGAGGTCTCTCACGTCCCCTCTCCCAAGAGGACCACTGTATCCTCCCTGGCACCCAGATAAACAGACGGCCGGGAGGTCTCTCGCATCCCCTCTCTCAAGAGGACCATTGTATCCTCCCCGGCACCCAGATAAACAGATGGCCGGGAGGTCTCTCGCATCCCCTCCTCAAGAGGACCACTGTATCCTCCCCAGCACCCAGATAAACAGACGGCCGGGAGGTCTCTCGCATCCCCTCTCTCAAGAGGACCACTGTATCCTCCCCGGCACCCAGATAAACAGACGGCCGGGAGGTCTCTCGCGTCCCCTCTCTCAAGAGGACCACTGTATCCTCCCCGGCACCCAGATAAACAGACGGCCGGGAGGTCTCTCGCATCCCCTCTCTCTTATATTTTTGGTTGTGAGCCTAGCCTTTAATGGCTGAGCCATCTCTCCAGCCCTCGCGTCCCCTCTCTCAAGAGGACCACTGTATCCTCTCCGGCACCCAGATGGGACCCTCCCAGGCGTCCCTGGGGTCCCTGTCCTCCTGGGACATCTCCCAGGGCTACAGCCGCTGATCCCCTAGCACGTCTGCCCGATCACCCATCTGTCTCCTCACGAGACAGAAACGGCTGCCACACCGAAAACAACCTTCGCGAAGCCAACTTTTTTTTTTTTTTTTTTTTTGGTTTTTCGAGACGGTTTCTCT
>CAJQZJ010032438.1:2369120-2388656 GCA_907164525.1 Lophiomys imhausi
CCTCCCCAGACACACCGCTTCTCACTCCATGCACAGAGCCTCCCCAGCCACACCGCTTCTCTCACTCCCACAGAGCCTTCCCAGCCAAGACGCATCTCTCCTGTTTCTTTACCCTGGAACTGTCTAACACCAGGTAGCCTCTGTCACAGGGCATAAATGTGACCACTGTGATCCAGAGAAAGTGGGTGGAGTGTTAGGTGAGTAAGAACATGGGAAAAAGCAGGTAAATGAGGGAGTGGCATCCCTCCCCAGCCAAGAATGAATCAATGCAAAATTGAGCCAATGAGGTAATTGGCACTTTCAGATAGGCCATGAATCACTGAATGAACTACTCAGGAAGAGACAAGCCAGGGCACTTGAGAATAGCCTGAGGAAGTCAGACCTGTGGCCCCGAGTGGCACGAAGCTGCTCTGGTCTGTGAGTCAGTCAGATTCCAGTGCTGGGTCCTTTTACCCTTTTGCACATCAGACTTTCAACTTCACTGTGAGTTAGTGTTAATCCACTTTAAAACTCTGAAAGGAAGAGATGACTAAGGGAAGGCACAATATGAAAAGCTAAGAACTGTACTGAAGCACCCAAACACTGCAGAGTGCCCTTCTCCAGCAGCCATCCATAACGCACACACGCTCAGCAACAGGCCTCCTGTGCTGTGAAGGTGAGCTACTCACAGTTAAAATACAAAACACTGCCGAGGAAGCAGAGAGCAGCAACCCACACCTCACTATGCTCCAATCGGTCCACACCTAGTCAAAATAGAACAGAGCGCATAGCAACTTAAGTAGGTAAGTACCCGGGATACCCTCACTGTGTGGCACACTGTCTGTCAAATTTGTCCACTGAAGGCACTCAAGGTGCAAAGATTCGGGCATGAAATGACACCTGAGAGTTTGAGTCGGTTACAAATGTACATTCCCCTCCATTCTCTCTCGAATCCAGTCATGTACACCTTGTTGACCACCTCAACACTCAATTCTCCGAGCTTCCATACCTACAGAGAAACTTGAGATGTATGCAAACCCAGGGAGCCCAAATAAAATAGCACACACATAAAACTTCTCAACTCTGCTCCTCGTAGATGGCAGTCAAGTCCCTAACAAGCCTCCTGCCTAAAGGAAACTGCTGTCTGTCTCAGCACCCAGTGGAACTATCTGCTCTGGACCTGCTCACCTCACTGTGCTGCCTGCTCCGTCAGGGCGAGCACTGGCTGGGCCTCTCTGTAAATGAGCAATGTGCTAGCTAGCGCTCAGCAGGTACCCAGTAAGCAGGTGCTGCAGAGTAAGGACAAGAAATGTCACAGGAGGCACCGCACCCACACACGGGGGTTGTGCTATCTGCTGTAACTACATGCTGCAGATGGAAGCAGGAAAGGATCGGACCCTTCCCACTCTAGGTCCCCACTGCATAAGCATGCCAGGAAAGGGAACAGCATCCTGGGAAGGCAGCGCTATACTTCATACAACAAACTCGACGCAGTCATGTGCGTCATATTGCGTACACAATTTCCCCACAGAAATGCTAATTCATAACCCAAGCATGGTCACTAAAGCCGTCATACTTCCCAGAACACTGTCAGACGTGTACCGCTGCCACAGCAGCACAGAACAAGGAGGAGTACCTTGGAGGGGGCGAGGGAAGTCCTGGGTGGGTTGACAAGAGCTTTCAAGGTCAAGGATCAAAATCTTAGCCCGGTGGAATTGGTAGAACCTTCCTTAAATCCAAGTGCAGATGCTGACAGTGTGCACAGAAAATGTCTCCGGAGGGGCTTACGGCCTGAAGACTGCTCTCCTCCAGATATTGCTCCCATAGAGATTAGCTGAACATGCCTCCTTGTTTACCTGTACGGAACAGCCCCACCCCCTTTTCCAGCTCAATGACCCTGTTTCCTGTTTCAACGTATGCAGTAAACACACCAAGCTGCCTCAATGCTGCCCAAGAGAGCCCAGGCCACCCGACCTCAGCTTTTCTGTGTCCCTGGGTCTGTCATTTCTTCATTCCCTTGTCGCCCCAGTTTTAGGACTCAAGCCATGCAAGGACGCAGTACTTCCCCACTCCTTGCTGCATTTATCACTGCTACAGCAAGCTGCCAGCCCCGGAGAAGCAAAAAAAAAAAAAAACAAACAAACTGAAAGGAAGTGAAATGATGGGCTGAGAAGACATCTCGTGGAAAAAACAAGTTTGATGCCCAAGAAGCACATGAAAACCCTGTTAGGATGCACACAGGGCTGGCTAGCCAGGCTACTAAACAGCAAGCTTCAGGTTCATTCAACAAAATACTACGCCTAAGAAAATAAGGTGGAAACAACTGAGAACACCAGATGCCTACCTTCCAGCCTCCACACATACACCCAGACAATAGTGCAAACACACATACACACACACACGTACGCATTCAAACCAAGAAAAGTTTAAGAAGTGGAATGAAAAGATTAATTCATCTAAACAGCAGCTAACAACAGCTGGGTGCATAAGTTTGACAAGCTGCTCCTGTTAGATCATCCTGCTGGCCCTGGACATGTTTCCTCACTATTTCTAAAAGGAAGTCTCCTGCTATTCTACATTCAGGGTCAAGAGTGACAAATGAAAGCCTCATTAAGTTCACTGCCTAACAGCAAACAACTCTTGTTTCAAAGCAGGAGAGTGGAGTTGGGTTTTGCTTTGTTTTGCTTGTTTATCACAAGCATGTCCCTTCTGAGTCTCTCCCCTTTTAGGATATGTAACATGCTTTCAACAGCTTTACTTGCTAAATTTGAAGTATTCAAAAGCCAAAAAGCAGGGTTTGGGTGTATGTGCAAATCCCACTGAGATTCTCTGGAATGGCCCCTAAATTACTGTGATACTGCTTTACACCCACAGTCTCAGGGTGTGGCTGCTCCTTTGAACAGAGGAGAAATGCATCACAATTATGCCCAACATATATATGTGTTAAAGACATTTCAGGTATTTCTGCTTCTCTAAAGCTAAGTTATCAGCGGCTCAAAGATTCCTGTGTATTCAACGCATTTCTTCACTAGCATCGTTTTTTAAAGGCCACAGTGAGAGCAGTCCACCCCAAGCTCAATGGGTTATTTTTTAAGGTTGCAAAGATTCATCCAGCCGACTTTGTGCAGGAACACAGGGACAATTAGTACTGAGATAACAGCTGGGAGTTGTGGTTGGTTGTTGGTAACTGTGTGCCAGACTGCTTCTCTAATCCCTACGTAAGGCTTACGGAGGAAAAAGAAACCAGGCTCTTGGGCCTTGCTATGCAGACTGCTTCCCCACCTGAGCGGTTTGATTTGCAGCCACATGCAGTTCAGACCTTCCTAATTGGAAGCCACACCTGTTCCCTTAAGGGACTCTCTAATTATTCTAGCCCTGAACTCCCGCTTCCTGCTAGGGAGACCAGATCCATGGAATCACACTCCTCAGACCCAAGGAAACAGACCATTCTTGACCAACAAGTGCAGAGACAGCCCAAAGCCAAACTGCTGGATTTGTTTGCCACTTTCATCCTACATCCTCAGGGTCAATTCTTCTATGGGATGCCAACTTCAAAATGTATATGGGAGGAAAGGTGGGAACCCAAAAATAAAAATTAACCTATGTAGTTTTCAATAAAACCTTCTGTTCCAGAAAAACAGACTAGATATCTCAAATTTCTATGACAAATTTGTGCCTTAACCCAGGATCAGAAGTGGACAGCCCTTGTGTGTGGACAGTAAAGTCACCTGGTCAAGCCCTTGAAGTGCTTCCCAGGCCCACCCAGCCTGCACATACTGCTATACACCTAGACCCCAGACAAGCCCGGGGCCCCCAAGCACAGAGGATGTCATGGTGCTCTGGACTATCTACCCAGAGGGCAAATCTGCAAATCTAATGTCTAAGATTCATTGCCTAGAATCGAGAATTGAGCCAAGTTTCATTAAATTACAAATCAAATTCTCACAACCCTCAATCTTACCCAAAAGGCTGAGAAGAGAGGTCAGGTTAGATTCTTTAAATACACGCTGCCTGTATGAGGCTAGTGGGCTTTTAGAAGGTGGGAAAATGTACTGTAAACTCTATATAACGGGTTATGACATTTTTAAAGATGCTGAAGCAATGGCTGTGGCTATGGTAAGTTAAACAAAACTGATTACTAAAATCAAATTTACCTATCCCTTTCCACATTTTTATGTGCACAGTAGGAAAATTTAAATACATGGCTCCACAGCTGCTCACATAGTTTGAGTCAGTAATTGTTGTTTTACCACATGAAGATGAGCTACACTGATAGTTCTTACAGTGAGCACGGAGCAGGCAGATCAACTGTGCTCGTAGCACAGCAGGAGGGAGCTGGGGCTGTCTCCTTGGTAAAAAAAAAAAAAACCGGTCACGGTGTCTGAGGCGAGGCAGACAGAACAGAAGTAAAGCATGACAACACCTTTCCAACAAAATGCAAGTCCCCCTGAAGAGCTCTCCACAACAGCCCTGCCACACGGGGGCCACTGCACATCTGCGGAAGTGGGCTACTGCGGTTGAGCGCCGGAGCCGGATACACACTTGGTACAATGGCAGGTCAGTGCCCCTCCTTCCTGGGCTGCTGTGAGGTGATCACAGGACGGGCCGCAGGACCCTCCTCCTGTCACCTCCACCATGTGAGGAGACTGCTAGCCTCAGGGCCACATGTAAAGCATGAATGAGGCACCAAATACTGAGCAAAGCCTGCACAGAGTTCCACCTTCCATGTCTGAGTTTTTCTGCTAATAGGTAGTGGGAAGTTTTTGTCCTTGCCCAAGTTATTAGCACTGCAATACACATGCTTCACTCCTCAGCACTCTTTCACCATAAGCCGAATAAAATGAGAGGATCAAGGTACAGGGAGAGCAACTACTGAGGAAGCAGGGGCCATGAGGAGGGAAATGCAAGGGGGCAGTGTGACACGGGAGACCAAGGAGGAAAAGACTCAGGGAAAAGCTGTCGTAAGATCAAAGATCACTGACATCACAGGCTACCAGAGGTGACCAAAAAGCCTTCCAGTCCCGAGCCCTATTACCTTGGACATCTACTTTCCCTTCACGCTGAACTAATCAAGATCAGAACATGCTGGCACATCCAAAGGAGGCCCCCAAAGAGATCCGAGGTGACCAGAGGCCGGGATCCACAGTTACTGCTGGATGACACGCTTTCTCTAGGACATAGGCTGAAACCAACTCAAGGGTGTAAGACTTCGAAGGGGCCCTTACAGTCCTTCCTGCCCACGGGCCAAGACTCATGGAGCACGGGAGGCCCCAAGACCAGTTCTCACTACTCGTCGCTGCGCCTTGGTAACAATTTCTCTGAACAGATGCTCACTGCAACCCCACACCGTGCTTTTCCTGCCATCACTCACCTGTGGACACGCACATCTGCCTCAGGGTGACTGAGCTCTTCAAGACTGGCAGACCAATCCGAAAGCCATGAGCAGTGACAGCCACTGCATTCAGCCTTGACAGGCATTTGGTGAGTGCATTTACTTAATCCTCACAACCTGCCAGTTATTATGATTGGCTTTTTTTTTTTTCAGATAAGGGCACAGAGAATCAAATAAATAAATTTCACAAGGTTACACAGTCAATGCTCGACAAAGGGACACAAACCCAGGGCAGCCTGTCCCAAAACACAGGTCAACAGTTTTGTTTCCAGTTTTGGTTTTTACACTTAGAAAATCAAACTTCTGTTAAGATGAATGGTATCACAATTTACATCAGAAATTAAAAGCTGAGTAATTACAGAGGAGACAAAATAAAATGTTCTTGATCTAATTTAGTATGAATCAGGAATCTACCATTAACAGAGTATGTGATACCCTTAAGAGAGAAAAACATCCATTAGGAAGTCCAGAATCATTAGTGTTCAACTCTCTCTTGCCTTGGGAGAATAACAAACTCAAAAGCTCAGCCTTACCACCTGCAGCAACAAGAACAACTACTACTCTGGATATGTTCAGGGGAAAGGTATGCAAGCCCAGGACTTGGCCACAGAAACACCAATGCTGACTGTAGTGGGCACTGCCATGACTAGACACAGCAGAGGGGAGGACTGACTGAGAGTTCCACTTCACAAAACCCAGCAAGGTTTTCTGAACACACTCATTTCCTTCCCTTACTCTAAAAATAAGGCTCTCTGCAGCACAAATAAGGAAAAGGTTTTGCTTATGCTGACGACGAAAACCGAGAAAACTAAAGCTGATCTTCAAATATTTATTTTCCAATTTAAATGTCAGCATTCTTGTCTACTCAGCACACCTTGAAGCAAGTTACTGCAGACATTCAGGTCAAAATGCACCGTTTCAAATTGCGATTATATGGAAGATAGTAAATTCCTCATGGAGTACTTCCAGATTTAAAGAGTTAATTAGAGGCACAATACAATGTGGGCTCTAAATTAAGACAGTTAGAGAGAAAACATCAAGACAATAACAAATCACTTTAAAGCCCAAACAGCAGACAGTCCACTGAAACCAGAACTTTCTATCATCCCAGGAAATGTGATGTCTTCACTCCTGAGCCTGTAGTGTGGTCAGTATAAGTCCCCCTTTCTGTTGTCAAGAACAGAACATGCCCAAACACAGGAAGAGAACAGCTCACTCACAAGGTAACAGGCGGGACCCCACTAGGACAGCCTGGTTCTGGTTCACCAACATCTACAGCTGACGTCTCAAAGTGAAGAAGAGGACAAAGAAGAAACTGTCTCTAAGTTAAATAAACTCTGAGTTAATTTCAAGGGCTTAAGTTTTACTGCAAATTCTATGCAACCACTGTAAAGGAAATAAGTTTTCATCTTATTTAAGTATATATAATCAGCCCTGTTCTTTATAGCCCCATGTCTGCCTACGAAATGGCTGGCAACCTCCAAGAAACTTACACTAAAGATACTCAGAGCCCTGTTCTGGCAAACTGGGTCAACGAGTAGGGCATTGCTGCCATGCATGACCACCTACCTGGTTTTATCCTGGAACCCTCACAATGGCAGAAAAGAACTGACTCCCAAAAGTTGTTCACTGATCGCACTAGCCAATTACTAGATGTGCAGGAAGCCTGAATGAGACCACTCAAGAGCACAGAGATGGTCAGAACATTAGACAGATTCCAATGGCCTTTATTAAACAAGTCAATAACCAAAAGTCTTTCTGTAGAACATTATCTTATTTTTCTCTATATACAATTCTCAAAACACTAAATCATCTTTTTCCAGTTCAAATTGATTTTATGTGCCCCAAACTAAAGAGAAACATCTGCCTTTTAAAATCTGTTTGTCCTTTTCTTGTAGTGTAGACTAGAAGCATTCCTTTGTCAGAAAACAAAAGCAGTTTTACCCTGAAGGCAACGACTCAAGTTAACGTCAGTTTCCTGTCAGAAACTCTTCAGTACTTGTAAGTTTCCAACGGGTCAGTAATGTAAATCATTACTCAAGTACCCTTCCTTTCCCAGGGAAATGTACTTTAGACTTCACAAACAAGTGGCTTCCTCTTCTCCTTGGATGGGACACAGTCTCAACTGTTGCTGACAATCTCCACTAAATCAGTATGGGGGAGCTGCACACAATAATGCTAGCGCATTAGCCTCTCTGTACCTGAGAGTAATGCTGCCAAAGGCTGCCACACAGCAGGGTCGGGAGATAGTAAGTCATGGCATTCTTTTGTATTTCTACTCATTCCTGGAAAACTAAGTCTATAAAGAGAAATAAAGAAGGATTAACATGAGGGAATCAAGGAAAGAGAAGGGGGTGGGGGGAGTGGGCAACAGTCTGGGCCCTGAATTCGAACTAGCAGCCAGAAAATGACACATTGGGCAGCCGTGCCCCCAATTACTCCAGTGCCGCTCTCTTATCCAGATGTTAACTTAGTATTTCCCAATCTTACTCTGTGATCCTCAAATGAGACAATTAGTAACAGCAAAGGGCGGAGGGGACAGAAAGAAAAACACCTCGCCTTAACAAGACCTCACTAGTCACTGCAGCAATTATGTATACTGCTAAATTCTCTGGAACCATGTGACCCAAATAATTTCATCTCAAAGTCAAGAAGAAAAGAGCAAGTTCCTACCAAAATAAGGCAGCACCTAGTCATTCCTATACAGTGAGCAACAGCGCACACTCCAGCACCAGAGTGATCAGAACAGCAGCTCTTCCGGGTGACAAATAATCTCAGATTAAAAGTTTATTAGCAGCTTTATCACCTGCATTCCACAGACTGGTCATAATGACTAACTTCCACAACCAGAACTCCAAATTGCCCAACTGGCTTCCTTTCCGGTGTGGACAGCTCACGGTAACACAGCAGGCACATACTGAGTGAAGATGAGCTGGCAGGCCCATGAGGGGAGGAAGAAATGAGAAAAGGCAAGAACAAAAGAACTGATAAAGCTTCATGCTGCCAGGACTTTTAACTTATACACACCTTTCCAAAAGGGAACCTTTTGCCCAACACACCTTGATGTTGCACCCCACTGGTCCAAAACCTCCTGTGTCAGGAGCAGTAAGTCTGCTCTCTACCTCCCTTCCACCCCCCAAAACTTTAGGTCCCCGCGTTTATCCCTCTCCAGAGTCCTCAGAATTAAACTACCTGCAGCTGGCTAAGCCACGCCCCTGCTAGAGCAGGGGACAATCATGGTTTACAGCTGTGGACAAACTGAAGCAGCCCCCCCCCCGTATCCCACACCAGGGATCAAAACAAAGACTCTCCACAGAGCACTGTAAAACGAGAACAGGCAGGCACTGCAGAGACAGAGCAAAGGGCTTAGGTCCTTCAGTAGGACAACTGAAAAGAAGAAAAAAAACCATACTGAATACAACTTCTTAGGGTGGTTGGGAGTCCACATAGAATGCCAGGCTAGGCTCCATTCAGCTGCATGACAGGCGGAAGGTGTGGAGGTGAGCCCTGTCTACACTAACCAAAGACAGCAGAGAGCAGCACGTGCTGTGGCACTGGACAAGCTACTCCTAGCCAGGCCCGTGAGAGGTGCAGGCAGAGTGAGCACAAGTTTTAGGGTCAGGTGGGCCGACAGAAGGCTAGCAAGATAGCAAGGAGTGGATGCATGTTGGGTGACTCGTCCCACTCCAGGGTCAGCCTGAGTGTCGCAGCACTGGGAAACGCTGAAGACGAAGGTGTGTGGTCAGAGGTACAGACCAGGTAGGAGAAGGGGCCGTGTGGTGTTTATGGAAGCACAGCAAGCAGCACCTGCAGCAAGTCTGCCACTCCGGCCTTCAGAACGCTTCGGCGGAGTAAACCACCATGGAAGTAGGCTGAGCTGCCTAACAGGCAAGCGCCCTCAGTAAACACAAGTTGGAAGCAAGAAAACGCGTCACTGTCCTGAGACATTCAAAGCCACTCAAATTTCAGTGTCTGAAAATCAGTTTGGTCTGTCCGCGCCCCCGGCCGGCCGCCATGTTTGGTGTGTCCGCGCCCCCGGCCGGCTGCCATGTTTGGTGTGTCCGCGCCCCCGGCCGGCCGCCATGCTGTTCTTCTCTCCTGTACTTGTACTCTTTCACGAGCCTCCATGTTTATTCAGCCACACAGTTCCCAGTATGCTGGAACAGGTCCTTTTAGGCAACAATCTGTCTTCCCTCTTTCCCTGTTCCAAACTCTCTGGAAGCCCAGGAGCTCCAGAATAGTCTGAGTTCACTGATTTAACAGTGCTCTAGCCAGTCTGTTGGCGAATGTGTTTTAACTATTTCACTGGGTTCTTCAGCCTCTACTGCCCTTCCAACCCCCAACACTAGGTGGGAGAGAAAGGTTAGAGAGGAAAGGGACTTTGGTCTTTTTGAGCTACTTCCTGCTGATTAGGGTGGTCTGCTTCTTTGGGGCAATACCAATCTCGGGATATCCAGCAGTCCAACAAAGCAGCAACAGCCAACACATGCCGGGACAAACACAGGGGCGGGGTGGGGGGAGACAGACAACGGCGACAGCACCCACCCCCTCCTTCCTCGGAGTGTGCACACCCACCCCCGCATCTATCCCCGCATCTATCCCTCGAGTCCTCAGAATTAAACTATCTGAC
This sequence comes from Lophiomys imhausi, assembly GCA_907164525.1. Taxonomy (NCBI): domain Eukaryota; kingdom Metazoa; phylum Chordata; class Mammalia; order Rodentia; family Muridae; genus Lophiomys; species Lophiomys imhausi. The sequence continues at coordinate 2,379,122 of CAJQZJ010032438.1, forward strand.
GCTGGCTGAGCCACGCCCCTGCTAGAGCACGAGGCAATCGTAGCTAACAGCTGTGGACAACTGGGCACACTGAAGCGGCCCCATATCCCATACCTGGGGCTGAAATAAAAATATACTCACATAACTGGGTTTTTTTTTTTTTTTTAAGAAACAAAAACTCTCACCACAACAGCCTTTTGGAACTGCCCAAAATGAAGAGTAACTGGAATATTGTGAAGTGTGTGCTTAAAATCCCAAGCTTTCCCAATTATTCTCAACCAAAAACTATTGGAAAAAAGAGGTGCACCTACACAGTGCCCTGACCAGTCTGGTCACATGGACAGAGCCGAGGAAGAAAATCAGGGCGAGGACAGCGGCAGCAAAACCGACTAGTCCAGGGCTGCAGGGACGGCTCAGTGGTTGGGCACTGGTTCTTGCAGAGGACCAGGTTCGATGCCTAGAACCCACATGCAACCTGTCACTCCAGCTCCAGCGGCTCCAACACCCTCCTGTGACCTTTGCAGGCACCAGACACACACATGAAGCACAGACACATGCAGGCCAAACACTCATACACGTAAAATCAGATAAATCTAAAATATAAAAACAAATGACTGTTTCAGGTGTTGCTAAGAGGAACACTTACAGGTGTGTGCCCCACACCCAGCTTCTCTACCCTCCCTTCTGCCCTAGAACCAGAACTTCCCTGCTTTCCCACCTAAACCCGCCATGACCAGGAATCTCAACTTGACAGCAACTGAGACACAGCCCTACACTAAATGTGTGCATGTAAGCCTGCTACCAAGAGAGGACAAAGGCTGTTAGTGAACAGAGAAATCTGACAGGGAAGGTAGTGGGATCTCATGGTGTCTTTCTTCTCCTTGTCCCTGAACAGCAGCCCACCCACCACCAACCCACACTGCCTTCCTGACCCCAGTCTCCAGGTCCACACAAGATGAGCTCCTCTCATCTGCAATTCTATCTCAAATATCCTCATCTGGGAGAATCTGAGCATATTATCTCGGGAGCTTTCTCTTCTCCCTAGGCTGGGCTCTAGACAGATCCCAATCTGAGGACCATGCTGACGCCTAGACAATACCCTCAGGACACAGGCCTAGCCTCTTCCCACAAGCCATGATGAGAAAGAAGGCAGGCAGGCTGGCTGCAGAGACCAGGCAGGCTGGCTGCAGAGACAAACCAGCCTACAACTCACAAGCCCTCCCTAACTGGCGGGAGTGTGGGCACACAGGCCAGATTAGAGAGTAGCATTTAGAGTCATGAGTTCTCCAAGGAGTAACCTAGCATTGTCTGAAAACCATAGACTGCTGAACTGGTGTGTCAATGTAGACACAAAGGTGGCTAATTAAAAAGTATTAGAACACTGGCTTGCTATCTAATAAGGCTGAGGAGAATCGTTTAAGTTGTGTATTATTATATTATTAGTCTCATATTAAACTGCATTCTGCACAAGTCACAATGTAGACAAGTATGTGTCTCAGACTTATCAGTGAGGTTCTTCTTTTCAAGGTTTTTTTTTTTTGTTTTTTGTTTTTACAAAAGTGAATTTTGTAGCACATAACTGTTAGCTACACAATTTAGAAAACACGGGAGTACTTCCCCATAACATTTTACTGGGTCATATTTTATACTTTCAAGATTTGACTTGGCACAGATTTTCAATTAAAGTATTTTCAAAACCTCAATCTTTCCTATTATAGACACTTCAGTGTGATACTCTACATAATGGACAATAGCTTACTTGGGAAGCTTTTCTAGCAATTAGCAGATTAATAATAAAAACATGATAAAGAATTCTTCCCAGTCTTCATCCAATTTATAAAATGCCCGACAGGTGCTGCGCACTGTATTAGACGAGTCCACTAAGAGTAACCAACACTGCTGTGTCTAGGATCCAGAAAATGACAGGACTTTTAGGCTCACACAGCCCATTCGTCAAAGTCTGTACCGTTGGCTCTTTTCCTAATAGTGTCATCCTTCCTCCAGCAGAACAGTTAAGGAAAGAAACTGCAAATGGGCACTATCCAGGGCCACCTGGACACAAGTCTGAATACACACACACCCTTTCCTCCCATGCCCATGCAAACACCATAAACTTTTTGCCTTTAGCCTTAAAAACTGAGAACCTCAAGGGGTAATAAGCTAACGACTTTATCTCTTCTGACTTCTTCAATCAAGCCACACCTGAAGACGCTTCTTCTCTCTTTCAGAAGCTTTGGAAGAGACTGTTTTCAGACTAAGCTTCATACCAACCTGCTGAGAAAGAACCCCCTCTCACTCCATCCACAGGAGCCAATGCAGCAGCGGCTCCCTAACAATCCCTCACTTACCTGAGGAGGCAGGCCTTCCCAGCCCTCTCTGAGCCTCATCAGTCTTGGCCACACTTCTTCCCTACTTCCTCAGCCAGAGGCTCAGGTGCTTGCCTGACCCCCAGGCAAGACCACGGCAGCTGACAGCCTGCAAGGGACAGGGCTTTGCTGTGAGTCACTAAATGCCGAAAGGCAAGTAATGTCCTTTCCCACTACCTCAAAAACATCCACAGGCTTCTCAAGACAGAACTCTGGTACAGAAGTCAAGTACACCAGGGCTCACGTGACAAGGACAGCCACTCACCCCTAAATACATGGTGGACAATGCCTCCTATACTTTCATCTTCTCAAGTCTAGAACACAGAACTTGATTGTGAGCACACAGACGACCAAAAGGAGCAGCAGCTTCCCCTCTTGGCACAGCAGAAGAGATGCAGCTGTGTGAGGACCAGGGCAAAGAAAGAAAGAGGGAGGGCGGAGGGCAGAGGGGCCTCTGCAATCTACTCAGCGGGTTTCATAAGTAGCTACACTCCAGGTTTTCTCAGTTGGGGGTTTGGGTTGGTTTGCTTGAGACAGGGTCTCACTATGTAGACTTGACTATCTTGGAATTTGCTATGCAAACAAATTTGTCCTGGAACTCACAGAGATCCACCTGCCTTTGCCTCCCAAGGGCTGGGATTAAAGGTGGGCACCCCTAGCCTACCTATAAGCAGCTGCACTGTGAACACTATTCACCTCAAGATGGTAAAACAACTTCTCTGAGGTGGCCCTTGGCACTTCCCCTCTGGGATACCACATATAAGCCTATGTCGGTCACACTGTGAAGAGATAAACCTTTCTCAAGAAATAAAGTGATCAAAAATTAGTTCTGCTCTTTAACTCAGGAAGCTGAAACAGGAAGACTGGGAGTCCAGGTCCATCCTGGGAGACATGGTGACATTGTCTCAAAGCACACACAACACACACACTCACACACACAACACACCACTACAGCCTATCTTAATGCTATTCAGGCAGAAATATTTCAGATCGAAAGATACTGATTTCTGAAACTTATTTTGAAATAACCCCTCCCCCCCAAAAAAAAAGGTGACTAAAGGTAATAGGTAAACGGGCAAGAAAGCAAGCAAAACAACAGAGTATTTACAAAATGGGACAGCTTGGAATGTTTGGAAGAAAGTCCCCGGGCAACCAAAGCTTCCATAAGCTCCGAGCATGGTTCCCAAGCATCTACCACACTGGCTACAGAGGCGACGATCGTCTCATCCCACATCTACTGGATGGAAACTGTACCGTGGGGCCTAGCAATGAGCTGTGTCCATGAAGCCACCAGGGAAGGGGCCACTGAAGGCCTGCTGGGATTCTACACAGAAACCAGCGACGACCTGACTCCACCCCTGTTGTAAGCTGGGAAAGCAGAGTTCTTGGCGCTGAATTTACTGTCACCCACGGGGCCACTCACACATAGATTTATGCAGAACAACTGCACTCTGGCAACCTCCAAGTCCACCTGTTCTGAATAATTCCTCCCTAGAGTCCTGTGCTCCAAATGTGGTTCTATTCTTGTGCGTGCATGAGTGTGCGTACATACAGGCACGTTGCTGGAAATCAAACCCACTCTACCACAGAGCTACACTGCCAACCTTGTTACACAATTTTTTGACAGAAGTGCTAAAAGTCAAATCAAGAGACAACTAGATGGCCCCACTTCTGTCTCTACATGTGCACTTACAAAAACAAACAAAAAAGCTTAGAGTCTTAAACAATGTGATATCTGTTCGGCTATACCTGACAAAAATAATTTGGTTTCCAATTCATCATCAAGGAATTCTACAACTACAATGAAAAAGCACGCTTCTGCCCACACCTTCCTTGAATTATACAACACAACATAACCTGGAGAGAGTTTCTGCAAGCTCTTGAGACTTTTAAGATACATCAGTATTACATGGGGACATTTTTTAGGAGATATTTGCTTCATGAATAAATGAAGTGTTTTCTGCAGATAGAAAGTTACAAGGGTCAAATGAAAATTTTCTATCACATAAAATAATTCAGCCAAATCACTCATAAAACCACCTTGTTTGCTCATAAATACTAGAAGAAATACACTATCTAATCCTTCTATTATGACCTTTTTTTTTTAACTCCAAAGTAAAGATGTTTTGTTCTTAGTAAACCTTGAGGCCTTACTGATAGTATAGAAAGCTACATCTAAGCAGCTACAGGAATGCAGAAGAAGAGAGATGACCTCCTACCCCCCAGAAAGGCCTGCAGTGAACTCCATGACGCGATTAGCTAACATCAGCTGATATTTCATTACCACTGATGGACTTTTAATTGAAAATAAGATATAGAGGCTGGAGAGATAGTCCAGTGACTAAAAGTATTGTCTGTTCTTCTAGAGGTTCTCTTCCCCACCCCCCAACACCTTTTTCAGGACTCCTCAGACATTGAGCAGGCACACACACAAACAAAATATACCTATATACAGAAACTAAAACTTAAGAATACAATCTAAAACACAGAGAGAAGCCTCTGAGCTGTCTGGCTACTGGCAATTCTTTGTGCACAGCGTCCATATGTACCTGCCAAACAACAAGAAGCCATTTGGTTCGGAACAATCACACAATGGAACCCACTCAGCAAGAGAAGCTGAGATGCTACCACGGTGTTCCTAGTCTGCTCATGTCACCCCAGAGGCACGCCCACAAATGGTCCGAGTTGGATGATGATGCAGAGGTGGCCATATGTGAGAACCACACCAAGAAGCACCCTGACCACGAATCCCTCCAAAGAGTTTCTACATCATTTATTTTTAAAAACATTCATTTCCTTTATAAATCACAGGTGTTTTACATTAAAAGCAAAACAAACAAACAAAACCTATGTGGCCCAAGCTGACTTTGAACAAATGGCAATTCTTCCGCCTCAGCCTACTGGGACTATAGGTGTGATGCCCACTCTGATCCAAGAGTCAAAACAGCAAGTCTTCCAAATTTCCTAGATCAAGCAGGAAGGTCTGAGTTTAAAGCCCAGCACCCATGGTTTTTGCTCTTAAAAAAGACAGTGAGGCACACTGGAGACACGCCTGCAATCCCAGCACTGGAGAGGCACACACAGGAAGCTCCACAGGCTTGGCAGCCGGGCTACCCTATTCAGCAAGCTCTAGACTCACTAACAGACCCTGCGGACCTCTGCCCTCCACACACAAACATGCACACATGCAAAAACACACAGTAATGTGTGGCAAAACACAAATACACATAAAATTAAAGTAAATAAACAAGTTAAGTGGGTAGGTCTGGCTTGAGAGAGGCTCAGCACCTATTTTTTTGGTTGTTTTGAGTGAGCTAAGTACCTTACAAACCTTGATCACTTCCTAGTGAAATTCCACACTAGATGTCAAAAACAACTGTCTTTTGAAAGCACTCCAGACTTGAGAGATGAGTGGACCCCCACTTCCTTCTGTAGAGAAGAAACCTGAGGCCCAAAGACAGGATCCAGAATCAGCTGAGACAACTAAGCTGTCAGAATTCCAGTGAGGCAAATCCCTCTTGATCTTTGATGCCCTGGCACTTCCTACTTAGTATGGCCCCCCCCGGCTACTTCTACCTTCCCAGGCTGCTCCGATTATCTCAAGCCTCATATGCAACTGTATGGAGTTCACATGTTGACCAGAGACTTTGGACACTGTATCTACCCACAAGCACCAGGAGTTTTAAATACAATTATGTAAATACAAATAATTATAAACAAAATTATCAAACTGGAGCATACCCAAAGGTATGTTGAACACAGACAGGTCCAGAGAAGCTCAGTCCAAAGCTCAGAAGTCTCCATGGAAACGTGACTGAGAGCTTCATCATTTAGCTACTGAGCAGCATCCGGACAGGAGTTCCAGAGAAGAAAGCATTAGAGACACAGCTCAGTGACTATGGGGGGTTGGCAAGCGATAAGAGCAAGGACTGACTAGGGTTGAGAAGGCTTTTCTAATTCTCATGGTCAAGAATTGCTTAGCTCTATCAGGCCAGTTTAGGGTTTCTTTTTAATCTTGAGAATAATAATAATATAAAAACAACCACTTGCAGCAAAAGTACAAAAGTAGTTAATGCTGTAAAAAGATCAGTTCTAAATGTCTTGGTAAAGTCGGCAGCTTTCCATATCTAAGAACAGAGCTGTGTTCTAGCAAGGGCTTCTATCCCTCAAGGCACTTAGGTAACTAACACGGGGACATGCTTTTTTTTTTTTTTTTTTTTGCATTTTCAAGATAGATAACACTGACTGTCCTGAAATTCAGAGATCCACCTACCTCTGCTTCCTGAGTGCTGGAATTAAAGGCATGTGCCACCATGCCTGGCTGGGGACAGGCTTTCTTAAACCAACCCAATTTAGTTGGGTGTGGTAGCACACGTCTTTAATCCCAGCACCTGGGAGGCAGAGGCAGATGGATCTCTGTGGGTTTGAGGCCAGTCTGGTCTACAGAGTGAGTTCCAGGACAGCCAAAGGCTATGTATGTATCAAGAACGTGTTTCCAAAAAACAAAACCCACCCAATACTAACAGTGATTCACAGTTCTGCAAGGCTTGTTTAGAAAGCAAATTATAGCCTACTTATAATTTTTTTCTTTTTATTGCTTTTTTATTTTGTGAATCTCACATCATGCCCCTATTCCCTCTCATCTCCCACCTCCCCTCAGACCTCCCCTCCACTCTTGAAACCTCTCCCAACATTTAAAAAAAAAAAATCTCACTGTGGAGGTTACAGCGTGTCTCAGTGTGACCCACAATATCCCCCTTTGTCTACTCTTTTTCAGTATAATGTCTCCTTAGTTTGGTACGAGGTCTCCGGCTTCTGGCCTTTTTGTTTGTTTTTAATAGCATTACTTATAAATCTACTGTCTGTTGATCCAAAGTCTTTCGCTTGCCTGTACCCTAATATACAACCAGAATAGCCAGCCACTCTGTCCTGCATATAGAAAACCATGACTAGAACATTAATTTACAGGAGTTGTTCAAATTACATGCATAAAAGAGAGCCTCCTCTGATAAGATGCCATATTTCTACATGCTTTCACTATAATGTCAATGTCTGGGGTGCACAACATCATTTCAATTACGTAATTTATATAACATGACATTCTAGGGGTAGGGATATCACTAAGGAACAGCGGGCCTGCATAGCTTGTTCAAGGCCCTGGGTTCAATCCTCAAAACAAGAAAAAGAAAAAACAGATTCTGAAACCCTTCTAAGTCCTTATCTTTGACAGCCTGAGCTGGCTAGTTTTATGACAACTTCAGACAAGCTGAAGCCACCTAGAGGAAGGAAGTCTGACTGAGAAAATGCTCCATAAGATCGGGCTGTGGGCCAGCCTGGGAGCATCCCCTTAACTAGTGACTGAAGGAGGAGGCCCAGAACCCAAACCCTCTGCAGAGCAGCGAAGTGCTCTTGGCTCTGGAGCACCTTTTCAGTTCCCTGGGCTTCCACTTCAGAGAACTTACCAATGCAGCCCAAGCAAGAAAGCTTTTGAGTTGAGCATGCTCAACCAGATTGTCATTCTGGGACACAAAGTTTGTGAGTTCCAGGCTAGTCTGGGCTGGCAGACCCTGCTTCATTGCTCCTGCCCAGGAAAAGAAATCTTCCACTAATGTTTTCTTGATAGGAGAATTATTACTGGGTCTACCTACTGTAGGCAGCTATGTAACTGGGAAAAACAGGTTGAAGTGTTTATTGCCGAATCTGGGGAGAGTTCATAGGGACTTTGCAGTCTGTTACATCAGGCAGGCCAAGTTCAGAGAATAACAGTTTTAAGACTATTTCCTATGATTCTTGAGAATGAAAACCAGATTTGATATTTTGACCTTTCAAAGCACTAGTCTGGCCGAATTGCACTTAGCGTTATTCACAACACTTTTTCTAATTCACACTGTCTAGTTAGCCATAGGTGTGGAGTCAACATTTTAGTTTTACAAATGTGACTGTGGCAGTTAACTTCCATTATTAAGTGAGAAGGCTCAGCGTTAAAAGAAAACAGACCTGAAAGCTTTGCAAAGTGTCAACTTGACAAGCCAGTACACAAAGGTACTAACTGTTAAAGCACCCTGAGAATTCAAACCCATCTTCAAATGCCCTTTGAAAGGCACATTTACTTCTCCTCTCCAGGCCTGTGTAAGGACCCTTCCCAGGAGACTGCAGCTTGAGGAGGAGAGCTGGCTGACTGGCAGGATGACACGGGAGGCAACTAACTGCCAGGGTGCATGGGCAGTGTGCCCACAAGGTGCACAGCCTTAGTTAGCTTCAACTGCAGCCTTTGCCCTGCTGTGGGGTTAATATTGAGTTAGAGACGTGTCATACGGCTTCACTTTCCCCAGCAGTGTTTAGAGCACAGTCCTCTCCCACCTCATGAAAAAAAACCTGAACCCAGCCACACAGCAGACCTGCTTTCAGCAAGTACCCAGTGCTCAGCTTAGACAGGTGGGGTCCCTGAGTCCAGCTGCACCTGCCAAGAGCATCTTCTACACCTATGGCTTTTGAGTTCTGGAATTCGGAGAGCTGTAAAGCTTCACCCCAAAGCAGAAGAGCAGCTTTGGACAGTGTTTGTGGCACAGTGTAAGCCAGGTGTGGTCATAGCTAACAAAAGCTTTTCCAGTGCCCAAGAGCAAGTCACAGTGTACTCCCTAGGAAGATCAGGACAGGGTCAACCTGTGTTGCAGCCCCAGGACGAAGACGTGAGGGATCCTGGGTGCTGCTGCGCCGAAGCTTCTAAAGCGCAGTGCTTCGGTGACACCTGTCAGCAGCCAGTGCTGATGTGACACTTGACCAGTAATAAATTTGGAAGTCCTTTTCTTCCATACTTCTCCTGGGGGAAGGAAGGGTCTGTCATAGTTTCTTTTCTTATACCACCCTAACAAAAACAACCCAAGGCAGGAAGGGTTTATTTGGTTCAGTTCCAGGCTACCCTCATCACGGCAGGGAAGTCACGGGCAGGGGCGAGAGCTGGAGAGGACCGGTCAAGAGGGAATCGATCATCTTGTCGTCTCTGTACATTACAGGCCAGAGCGATTCCCACAATAGAACAGGTCTCCACAGTAGCCAGCACGCCCACAGCAATCTCCCAATCTCAGGGGCTGACAAGTGATACAAGCATCATGGTGCAGAATAACCAGAACTCACAATAACTAAATGTTGTGCAATACTGATGTGATCCATCATGGATAACCAGAACTCAC
>CAJQZJ010032438.1:2397615-2411278 GCA_907164525.1 Lophiomys imhausi
GAAAAGAGCAGGAGGAGCAGAGCCCTGCTCACACAGACATGGTGACTGTAGAGCTCATAGGGGACTAAGATGGTACCAGACTCATCACTGCTGAGTCTTACTTAGAAATCAGAGAATTGGGTTCCCACAAGATCGACTGACTTTCTCCTACATAACTGAACTGTCTCCCAGACAAACCTCAAGAATACTTACAGGAGTTAAAAAAATAAAATACCCAGCACTAAAACATAGTAAAACTGATGGCAAATGGCATCCACTGAAAGAATAACACACTGGGAATCACGTCCATAAGAGAACAATAAGTAACTGAAAACTATGCCAAGGGGACAGGTTAGGATTAGGAGACATTACCAAAGCAAAAAGTACAGCTATTCTTATGCTCAAAAATTAGAGAAAATATAAAGCCTAGAATAATATAAAAAGATCCAAAATCCTTGATAAAAAAATATATATATGTTAATACTAACATATGTATGTACATATGTAATATATAATCAGTCTATACATACATACATAGTGATGGGACTACCAGCAAGGGGATAAAAAGACAATTGAGGAGCCAGAGAGACAGTTCAGTGCCTCAAGGTGCACACTGCCCTTGCAGAGGACCCAAATTTGGTCCCCAGAACTCACATTAGATAGCTTACAGGTCCTGAAACAAGACAGAAATGTTTGCTAAAGCCAGTAAACACACAGACAAATTCACAGAAACAAGACACATGCATGCGTGTGTGCGTACACACACACACACACACACACACACACACACACACACACACACAGATGATAATCAAATTGTTTTAAAGCAACAATAAAAAGAACATTTTAAAAGCAGCCAGAAATGAATAGCATTTATAAACAAGGAACAAAGTAAAGATTAGCAGACTCAAACAGAGGCAAAAATGGAAATGAAGAGAAAGTAACTCTAACATACTAAAAGGAAAACAAATGACCCTAAAATGCTATGCCCAACAAAGATATCTTTCAGAAAAGTGAATACTCTCAAACCTGCTAAAATGAAAGAATTTATCAGTCAGCTTGCATTACAAAGTGACAATAACAATGACAATAAACAACTAAGGGTAATTCCTAGACACGAGAAAATGATATCAAAAATAAGTATAGGTACAAATTAAAAATGGCAAATACCAGCCTGGGTACTCCTCGCATGTCACAATATTGTAAGGTCATGTGTGAAGGTTGTATAAGAATGGCCCCCACAGGTTCATATATCTGAATGCTTACCAACAGGGAATGGCAATTCTTAAAAGGATTAGGAGGCGTGGCTCGGTTGATAGGTGTGACCATGTTGGAGGAAGCGTGTCACTGGGGGGGGTGGGCTTTGAGGTTTCAAAAGCCAGTTTCTCTTCACAACAACAGAACACTGACCAAGTCAGAAGTTGGCACTAAGGAGCTGGATACTGCTGTGACAGGCCTGACCATGCGGCTTGGTGGAATGTGGATTTGGGGTCAGGAAAGCTTTATGAAGGATTTAGTGGGCCATGCTAGTGGAAGCATGGAAAACTGTGGTCCTCAAAGTGATGTGTACTGTAGGACCCCAGCTCAAAAAGTTCCAGAGAGGAAGAATATTAGTAAGTGGCCTAGAGACTATTCTTGAGATCTTTTGGCAAAGAATGTGGCTATATTTGCCCTTGTCCAAAATCTGGCTGAGGCTAAACTGACTTTGGATTAATGGCATTAGCAGTGAACATTTCAAGACACCCCAGTATTGACTCTGTCCTATGATTATTAGTGCTCAGTCTTACACAGATCGAAAATATACAAAACATACAGTTTGAGGAAAAAAGGAGCACCAGGAAGTGTAATGGAGCTATGTCCTGTGCTAGAGGAGATAAAAAGTCTAATGCTAAACGGAATAAAGGGAGTGTGACCTCAAGGTAAGACCCCACCTAGCTAGGCTTCCAACCTGTGGGAAGGAATTAAGAAAAGCTTTAAGAGTTAGGGAATATCCACAACAGAAAGCTGCGCAATTGTATTTGAATGATGGGTCCATGTTCCATCCCCAGCAACCAGCAGAAGTTGCCAGCTTCAGCCACACGGTTCTGGCTTTAGTGTCAAGGAAGGCGTTGTGGAATCTCCCTCCACAGCTGAGGACAGCTGCTGAAGCCAGGTTTAAGTCAGGAATAACCCTGTGTGAGGGCCCAGAAAGGCCACTGTATGAAGCTGTGAAGGGAAAGCCTGATTTCATCAGAGGCCCCACAATATCAGAGATGCCAGAGCTGTGGGATACCTGCCAAGAAGAACTGCAAAGCAGGAGTGGAACCAGCAAGAGAGAGAAGTGTGTCGCAGTCACCAAAGCTGAAGGGAGATGGAGATCTGAAGAGCGCTTTGACACCAGACACAGAGATGCAGAGTTTGGAGTTTGCTCAGCTGGTTTTACTTCTTGCTTTGGTCCAGTGTGTCCTTGTTTCCTTTCCTCCCTTTTGGATTGTTAATGTACATCCTGTGCCATTGTATGTGAGAAATGTGTGAGCTGCTTTCTATTTTACAGGGAGTTACAGTTAAAGAGATTGCCTTGAGTCTCAGATGAGACTTTGAACTTTAGACTTTTAAACAGTGTTGAGACTGTTGTAGACTATGGGGCTTTTGAAGTTGGATTGATGCATTTTTGCATTATATGGCTACAAGCCTATGGGGGCCTGAGAGTGGAATATGGTGGTTGAGTATGAAAGGTCCTCATAGGCTCACATAGTTGAATGCTTGTCATCAGGTAGTGGCCCTACTTAGAAGGATTAGGTGTAGCCTTGCTGGAGAAAATATGTCATTGGGGGTGGGCTTCGAGATTTCAGAATCCCAAGCCAGGCCCAGAGTCTCTTTTTCCTGCTGCCTGCAGATTTAGATGTAGAACTCTCAGCTCCCATGTCTGCCTACATACCACAATGTTCCCTTCCATGATGATAATGGACTATACCTCTGAAACTGTGAGCAAGCCTCAACTAAATTTTCTTTCCTAAGAGTTGTCATGACCATGGTATCTTCACAAGGCAGTAATGTGATGGTCAATACTGTCAAGTTGACAGGATCTAGAAACGTCTAGGATCCCTGCCTGTGGAATGGTGTTGTTGAGATGTTGGGTGGATCTTTCCATCTCGGTTAACCCAACATAGGTAATTCCTCACAGGCAGGGATCCTAGACAGAAAAACAGGAGAAAGCCAGCTGAGCAAAGATACAGTTTTCTGCTTCCTCACTGTGGCTGCAATGTGACTAGACCTCACTCACCTGCCGCCATGCCTTCCCACCATAATGGACTGTACCCTCAGACTGCAAGTTGTGATAAACCCTCTCTCCTTTACCTTTGTCTCCTAACAGGTAACTAATACAGGTCAGATGGACAGGCATGGAAGAGCTCTTACAGGTAGCGTGCGCCACTTGAACACAGACTGTAAGTTTTAAATGGACAGTAAAAGTCAGGAATAATGGTACACATTTCCATTCCCAGCACTTGCGACACAGAGGCAGGAGAATTTCTTTGAGCTGGAGGCCAGCCTGGTCTACAAAGGGAAACCTGATCTCAATAAATAAACAAAAAAGTAGCATACTACAAATTCTAAAACAACCTGTAAAATAACAAAATTATACCTGCAAAGAAAAAAGTGGAATTACGGGGGGGGGGGGCATCCCAAAGGGAAAAAAATATTAAAAAACAAGTCCAGAACCAGGGGAAAACAAAACAAAGAAAGAAATCCTGTATAAAATTTAACGTTACCATTAAATCACCGATTTCATGTAACAATAAGTAAGCAACCGAAAATATTTTCAGCTAATTAGTAGCAAACTACTGAAGAATGAATTGTCTAATTCAACCTTAACACTGACCAACTGAAACAAAATAAGAGGAATGTCACACTTTGAAAGGTACCATTAAAAGCCACAGAGTCCTTTTCTAGTGAGATCAGGAAAAGGTTAGAATAGTCTGTTCACTTTCTGGGCCTGAAGGACGGCCCAGCAGGTGTGGGTCCCTGTCCACACCTGATAGCTAGAGCTCAATGTCTGGGGCCCGGTGCAGGAAAGAAGCAACTCTGCAAGCTGCCTCTGCCTCCGCATTCATGCCACGGCACGTCCACACCCATATGCACATGTACTACAGGTGTGCACATACTCACATATACAAATAAATGCAATTTAAAAAATTAAAATAGGAATACTCAGTTCATGGGGTTTTTTTTTCAAAATCCAACAAAGCCATTTTACTTAGCTCAGAAAAATAAATTTATTCTATCCATGTTATCAAAAGGCAAATAGTTATGTGCCAGACTATATGCAAGATTTACACACACACTGATGTTACACAACTGTAAATAAAATACCACCAGGTCAACATTTCTCATAATGTACCCTCATCATTAAGTGACCCACAAGGAACTGTACACAGCAGCTTAAAAAAGAAATACAAAGTTCATCTTCCAATCATTTACTTCTATCAAAGCTTCCATAAAACTACAGAAACTTCTAAACCCGTTTATGGGTTTATGCCAAAACCTGTGGCCAATGTGACCTCCTTACAGAGGTCTCCTTCCAGCTCTATGATCATGGGGCTGGCACCTGAGCAAGCAGTGCCCTCTCAGAGCACACAGGGCATATGTGACCCATTTCGGGTCTCCATTCTCCAAGTATCATCCCAAATACTACTCAAAGAGCATTCCAGGCCTAATGAAAGGCCACCTCTGAAGACACCACTGCACCGCGCAGCAGCAGACACTGGAGGCAAGGCCTCCCAAGACAGGGCGCTCAAGGCAAACCGAATGAGACAATCACCACAGCAATCGCAACCCCTCCCCGACTCTTTCTCTTTATTCAAGCCTCCCATCTGGGATTAACCGAGATGATGAATCACAGGCTCGATGGCTTCTTTTAAATTTATCTCCCCTCACTACTCTATAGCTCATGTGAAGTCACTCTCCTGCGGACAGCACCATACGAGTGTCATGTACTCTCACAGCCCTTGCAGCACTCGCTCCGCCTGTGACAGACAGCACTACCTTAGACTGCTCCTTCTCTGCCTAACACTGGGCTCATAAACTACACAAGGCTCGCGCTGACTTTCTTGTTCACTGTTCACATGGTGCCTGGCACATATTATACACACATTAAGTATGTCAGTAATAAATAAGAGATCTCACCTAGCTGACTAGTCTCAAAATATTTATGGACACTGAACCAAAAATACATATTTTAAATTACGCCCTTAGATCACTGACAAGAGCTGCACCCACAATTGTTTCCTCTGAGAAGCAAAGGAGAGACAAGCAGGAACAGACAGGAAAGTGAACCAGACTCACAGGGCTGGGGCGCTGCACACACCCAGCCTCAGCCACATCCAACACTCAGTATCTCACAGGGAATCCCTAAGAAAGTCTTCACTCGAGTAACAATCTTCAGCCTGAGATCTCAAAATTGCAATAAAAGCTATACCACAATTACATAAAGAACATCAGAAAAACTGATGAGGGCAAAGACGTCTGACAAGCAGCAGCAAAAACACTCTCAAGTCAAGAGCGTTCAACACGAACACAACTAGAACCCGGTAACGTTTACTAAGAACTAAGCCATGTATGTATGTAAGTATGTAAGCATGTATTTATGTATGTATAAAGGTGGGCAAGTTGGCACAGGCCTGTAATCCCACACTCAGAAGGCTGAGGCAGGAGGATCATGAGTTCAGAACCAGTTGGAGTTACTTAGCAAGACCCTGCCTCACAGAACTACCCCACCATAAAACATTCTGAAGAAACTCTTGAAGCACATACAGATGAGTAAACGTATCCCTCCACACATAACAGAGAAAATCATTTATTTAACTTGAAATATACTTTTCTGTCTAAATATCACGGACTTTTAAGCGGTCGCACAAATGCTGCAGGTGCCAGCCACAGTTGTCAGTTCTCTCCTGCCACCTTGTGTGATCCCAGGACGGAATTCAGGTCCTCTGGGGCTGTTCCTCTATCCTCTGAACCAGGCCCTGCTAAGTTAACAGCTCCTACTGGGTATGAAGGGAAACCCTAGTCTTCAGCATCATAGAACTGGCTACCTTTATAAAATGAAATTTAAAAGCCACACAGCGGAGGAAAAGCCTGGTTTCTGGTGTTAGCGAATTCAGTGACAGTAAACAGCTTGTCTTTATAGCTCAAGAAGATGACTTAACCTTACAACAAGAGAGGGAAGGTAAAGATTTGAGGGAATTGGACCTTCTCCCACATCCAAAGTTGCGTCAGAAGAATCAGAAATCAGGCACTTCCCGGGGGGGTGTAGCCACAAAGGATGGTACTGACCGAGCGGAAGGGAGGACCCAGGCAGACAAGCTCCCACCACTTTCTCTTCTCTCCTACAGTAACCCCTCGGGTAGCTCTCCTGAACAAGAATGTGACGCCAGGCAAAAATGCCTTCTGAATGCATCATTCAAAAGAGCCAAACAGACAACTTCAGTATGGACAAACTGGAAGCAACTATGCAAACATATGGTGTATCCATATAGTGGAGTACTAGGAACTAATAAAATGAAGCCACCAGGCTGCTCCACGGTTGAATCTCAAAAACAGGAAATGAATGTAATCACATGCTACTCACTGAGGTAACTTAAATAAAAAACAAAAAGGCAAGTTTACACAAACAGAGCCTACCTGGGTGCTGCATTAGACAGGGGAGTAACTGTAAATGACTATGAGGATCTTACCGGGTCATCACAGCGCCTGAAACCGCAGTGGGTAAAGGCTGCCCTGCTCCATAAATGCACCAACTATCACGGAAATGTAAGCTTCAAGTTCACAGAAAATAAGAAAAGGCTTTAGAACCCTTCTGAACCAGCTGCCACACTGCTCACTGTCGTGAGAGCTGTCCCCAGCAGCCCGGCTCTCCCTTTCCCCTATCCGCACCTCCCGGCCTGCACAGAGGCGCTGCTGACCCGCTCCCCTTTACCTGTACCAGTCCAGAAGTCTCAAAACACAGAACACATCTGCTCGCTAATCCTGGCGGACTGATCACATGCATCCTGAGCACGCACACTCACAAAAAATTAAATGAAAGGATGAAAAGAGATGAGAGAGACTATGACGCGGGTCATTTCTAACAAGATTTGAAAACTAAAATGTGACAGAGCAGCTACTAACTCATCAAAGAGGAAAAAGTTATAATCCAAATGCCAGGAAGGGCACTAAAGCAAGTCAGGCAGTTTGCCCTCTGGAGCCCAGAACACATCATCACATAAAAGCAACTGACACCGAGTAAGCGCCAGGGTAGAATCATGATAATTTATCCAAGTCCACAGCCCTTGCTTTGCCTCACATATCACTCCATGCATGGTCAATCAGAGGGCTAGTCCCCAGAGGAAGGGACGTGCCAGACAGAGGGAGAAACGAGGAGCTCAGAGCCAAGCAGTGACTTACAGCTTCACATCCTGCACACTTTTCCTGAAAGCCACTAGAGGATGTATTTGAGCATAATGAAATAGCAGTAAGCAGCCATGAGAAACGGGGATGCTGTGTGACACAGCTGGACACCAGGCCCAGCTCTGAGGCAGCTCCGGGGTGCAAAAGTTGAAATCAACGTGTTTTCGGAAACAATTATATGTATTCAACATTAGGGAAAATGGCTCAGTGAGGCTGAACTCTGCTGTGCATTTGGCTTATCTTTTAGGGTATGTGAGCGGGAAAGCAATGAGGAGACAATGAGAACTATGCATAAAAAACAAAAAACCAAAACCAAGGCCATGTAAGAGGAAGGCACGGCTGTTGTTTAAAAACGGAAATATCATATCCCAGTTGGCTCACAGATAAATAATATTTACACAGTCATTTAGCCCCAAATGAGGCCATACACATTTATGGAGGAGCAAGTATAGGAGTTAAGTAACCGACTGCTCTTGAACTACAATAGCTCAGAAGCACCAACTACTGTCAACGCACAGAATCAGTGAACCAAGAAAGGTGGGAATCAGCATACAATGGGGGATACGGCAGTAAATATCAAACAGAGCAGCAAACAGCACTGAAAAGGGAGGCCTCTAAAGGACAAGACAGCTTCAAGTTCTGAAACACGCATCTTAGAATTCTGGTCCCAACCAGATGCACTTGTAACCTTACTATGTTTCAAGGCCCTTGTTATCAAATAAGAGGGATGTTTGTAAGTTATAATTCAAAGGTGTGGTTCTTTCTTTTAGTTATTTAAACATAATGGGATGACTTGCCTGTATGAAGCCATTTTTGAGAAACAGTGCCACAGATCCACAGATCAGAGATACCTGGCAAAGCACGAGGCTGGAAGCACAGGTCCTGCGACTTAGCCTCTCAGTGGTGGGAAGTCAAGTGCTGGAGGCTGGCGCCAGCCTGCTCATGTCCTGCAAGTCAGTCTCACTAGTCAGGCCCGCGCTTCTCACAGCCCAGCTCACGCCAGCGCCAGCAGGCTTAATGAGGTCTTTTCAAAAACAATACACCTATGGCAACCTGCTACAGCAAACTCCACGCTGGCCCTCTGTGCAGCTAACTTCCATTTCAACTGTCCAGTCATCTGCTTTCACTGTGTTTAACTGAACAGAAGTGTTACTGAGAACCTCAATTAAAAAAAAAAAAAAAAAAAAAGAGCACGGCAGCCAGGTGTAGGACATTCCTGAAGTCTCAGCTATTCTGAGAGGCAGGAGAATCTTGAGTTCAAGACCAGACCAAGCTACAGAGATAAACTAAGAAGACCATGTCTCATTTAAAAGCAACAACTGGCTGACAGCAGTGCAGTGGTACTAGCCTTTAATCCCAGCACTAAAAGCAGAGACAGGTGAGTATGTAAGTTCAAGGCCATCCTGGTCTACACAGTGAGTGAGTGAGTTCCAAACCAGTCAAGGGTTACATAGTGAGGCACTGTCTCCTAACAACAAGCAGTGAGCGTCGCAGGCTCCATGTGCCTGAACACAGGTACACGGGCTGAGGGCCTGGGAAAGGGGTGGAAAAGTCTGCACTTGCCCTGACACCTGTCACTTTGGGTCCCCTACCACCCTCACTACCACCACCTCTGCATTCATTGAAGGAAGCAATATCTGCCCCATCCCCAGCCACCAAACATTGCACTAACCACACAAGAAGCCCTGTGCAGGAAATAGTGCAGTAGGTAACTAAAAAACAAAAAAACAAAACTGCTGTGCATTTTCCTTCAACTCCCCAATTTACTTCTAAATAAATAGTCCCATATATAAACATCCTAACATCTCAGTCTTACATAAAAAGTCCTAAGACATTGTCCCTGCAGCCCAAACAATGCCAGCAGTGTGTGTAGCACTGACACAGTCTCAGCAGAAGATCAAGTTCTACTGGCAAACAGGGTGCAAAACTATAAACCCAAAAACATCTCTGGCCACTGGTAATAAATGTAATATTTCCTTGCCCTCCTTCAGTCTCTTCCTAGCCCTCTTTCCCAGAAAGTTCACCCTGATTCAATCCTTGCACTATCCCACTAGCAAAGCAAACTAATTATCAACCCAGTCTTCTGAAGTTCAACTGAGTACTTGGGAATTCTGATCTGATGAAGTCCTAGTATTTTTGGTTTTTTTTTTTTTTGGTTTTTTCGAGACAGGGTTTCTCTGTGTAGCTCTGGCTGTCCTGGACTCGCTTTGTAGACCAGGCTGGCCTCGAACTCACAGAGATCCACCTGCCTCTGCCTGCCCGATTAAAGGCGTGCGCCACCACCTCCCGGCTTGAAGTCCTAGTATTTTTTTTTTTTTTTTTTTCCGAAACAGGGTTTCTCTGTGTAGCCCTGGCTGTTCTGGACTCACTTTGTAGACCAGGCTGGCCTCGAACTCACAAAGATCCGCCTGCCTCTGCCTCCCAAGTGCTGGGATTAAAGGCGTGCGCCACCAACGCCCGGCTCGAAGTCCTAGTATTTTAACACTGATCATTCAGATAAGAAACCAAACAGTGAGAACTCTACTTAAATTTTCAAAACCACTACATGAAAACAGTTTGCATACACTAGGTAGATCTCTACCTTGTGGGGACTGAGCCGTCGCAGTGGCCTAAGTCCTTGGAGCATGCTTCCGAGCAGTTTAGTTTACTGTGCATAAAATCCCTTCACCCAGACAGGAGCACAGACCTGCCAGGAGGACACATGTTGGCGGCCACCTCTCTCCATAGTCTCAGCACCCTGACTTCTTGTGTCTGGAAGTGTTAACTTCTGCAATCACTTACATATCCTACTGATCCTGCTGTTTCTTTAGTGACTGGAATAAATGACGTGGAAAACGGAAACAATGACAGAACAGGAGGACATCGTGAATGAAATACAACAGAGGGAAATGAGAGCAGCCTGATACCGACTTGGCCCCAGTGCTTGGCTAGCACAGGCACTCACACCCGTGGACAAGTACTTAATAAGAAAAGCAAAAACAGAAACAACGCCCCATACAATCTAGTATATTAAAGCAGCCCCCTTTAAGGGACTCTCACAAAGATCTTCACTCTGTAGGAAGGAAGCTCCTTGGGTAGCCACTCCTCAACCTTCTTCTTTAGTGCTCCTCTGCTCTTCCTGGTTCAATCTCTACACACAGACACTAAGATCAAGAAGGCTCGGATAACGTCTTTGGGTTGTGTTAATACATAGAAACACACACATCTCCAATTCTGGCTAAGAAAAAAGGCAAAATACAAGCTTGCAGCCATTCGGAGGAATGCATACTTATTATAATGTTTCAGAAAGTGCTAAAACCCCACCTGCAGCAGGGAAGGCTGGATTTCTGTCTGGCTTTGATGTTCTTGCTTTTGGGAAACAGCATAGAAGTTTGGGGCCAATAATCTTAAGAGCTGCACAGCCATACTTGTCCAACAGGCTGGCTTGAACCCATCCTACCCACATGCAGGATCCTTCCAGCATGAAGGAAACCCAAGTCTCAGAACAAGTCTGAACATGTCACTCAGCTACAGGTCAGCTGACACAACACTCCTGCTGGAACAACCAGCTCAGATTTCTCACTGCCCGCTGGATGGCTTCACCTCCCACCAGGAACTAGAGATGCTCTGCTTGCCAGACAATTCTTCTGGTGCTTTATCCCTGAGCACCAATCAATCAACTGTAGCACACCTACTCTGTCCACCGAAGTTCCACCTAAGCTAGTGGGAAGAACTCCAGTTTAAAAGGGAGAACCAGGCCTACAATTGTACATGCAACCCCCAAATTAACTATATAGAGAAAGAAATTCCCAAGTATCTGCCTCAACCCTGCTTCCTCTCTACCATCACCACCTTACCCAGTCTATTCTCCGCTCCTGTCTGGAGTGGCCTTCCTAAGGCTTTTCATGGGTGATCCCCAGACACAAAATTATTTCCTTGCTACTTCATAACTGTACTTTTACTACTGTTATGAATAATAACGTAAATACCTGTGTTTTCCATGGTCTTAGGTGACCCTGTAAAAGGGTCATTTGACCCCCAAGGGGATCATGACCTAGGCCAACCATTTTACCTGCTCTTCCCAGAATATCATCTAAAGTGCCTACCCCTATGGATCCTCAAGCCCAATAAAACTTTTTAGTTGCGGCTCAGGGCTCACAGAGAATGATGTCAATTCTCAACTCTAGGACCCCCCCCCCCCCAAAAAAAAAAAAAACGACTTCCCGATACTGCCATTCCTCTAGTCTTGGCATTCCCAATGGTCACTCTTGGTCCTTCATCCTTCACACACCTTCATCTCTGTGGTGTCTTTCTTAGGCAGAGTCAGCAAAGGCACAATCCCTGCATTTGCATCAAGGTCTTTGGGCCTAAACTAGCCTCCTGCTTAACCTCCCAGTTCAGCCTCTCCTCAAGGACAACAAAACAAGGTAGATCTGTTCTAGCCTCCACAACTATGGTGTCTCCCTGAGTCTACCCAGATTTCAGGACCCCTACCAACGTCCCCCACGTCCCAGCAATGACTATTACTTAAGTTTTCTCTGACACAGTATAACCCCTTCAAAACAGAATTTTCCTTCTCAGGATGGCAGTACGCTCACAAAACACAAAATACTAGTAGTTACCCAAACAAACAAACAAACAAACAAAACCAAAGGAAAAAAACCTATAAATCCTCAATATTCAAAGGAAAAATAAAACCTAAAGTAACATGGAAATAAGTTTTTAAATCTTCCATACTATCGTTGTCCTCTGTGATGAAAATAATTAAAATTCACCATTTATTCAACCTGGCAACTAGAAGCAGATAAACAGACCACTGTAGCAGACATTTCTCACATATGGTATTCTGAATATAACCTTGTAAATAGAACTCCACACTCAGTAGGTTTCTAAGGAAGAACTGAGGGCCCAGCTCACAGTAAGCAAGTACTTGCTTACTGAACATGGGAAATATCCTAAAATTTATTTTTCTAGACTTGAATTTATGAGTGTCTTTCCACATAATCCTTCAAATACAAATACCTAATGCTAGACAGAAATAAATTTCCCTAAAAAAACATATTCATTTTTAAAATATTTTACCTTTGGGGAGTATGTTACTGCGTGTGTGTCTATGTATTTGAATGTGCATGTCTGTACTCACCACCCAGAGGCCAGAGATGCTCCTCCACCACCATGCTTCCGGTCCTTCAGGCAGGATCTCCCGCTGAATCCAGAGCTAACCCCAGGGGCCCTCCCCTCCAGCCTCACAGTACTGGAGTACAGGCACAGCTACATTCAGCTCTTCAGAGAGATGCTGGGGATTCGAACTCAGGTCCTCATATGAACACAGCAAGCACTCTTGGCTGCTGGGCCATCTCCCCAGCACCTTAGCTCCTCTTGTAAAGAAAAGTTTACAGATATGGTTCAACCACACCACCAGCCTACCAGTGCTAGAAATAGCTCAACAGAGGATAGCCTCGAGAAGTCATCTTCATAGAAAACTCTTTCACTTCTTCCACACACTTCACTTAAACACAGCTCTCTCAAAATAAGCAACCTGTCTCACTCTGTTCCTAGAAACAGAGGGGCAGGGGCAAGGGTGGGGAGGTGGAGCACTTGCAGAGCAATTGTGAGGATGGGGATTCAGGTTCCCAACACCCAGGTGGACATGGTGACCCTCTGTAATCCCAGCATGTGCGGGTTGAAACAGAGGACCTAGAACAAGCAACTAGCTGAATTGGTAAGCTCTAGGTTTAAGTAGAGATCCTACCACAATACACAAGGTACAAAGCCATCACAGAAGACACTTGACATTAACCTTAGGCCATCATATTCATGTGCACACAACATGCATGCACACCCACCAACACACCCATACATGAAGAGTGTACACACACACAAACCACCTACACACATACGAAGAACTAGAAAATACAACACTGAAATAAATTAGGACCCTACATTGTTCACTTAATGTTTTACCTGAAAATGCTTTTTTTTTAAAATTTGTCTTTATAAATTGTTAATAAACTCTACTATTAATAACATAATTCCAAAACCACCCCATGCCAACCAATAAAAACAGCAACGATTCTGCACAGCAGTATTGGATCCAGAAATTTTACATTCAAATGAAAAGGGAGACAGACACCATTTCTAGGAGATTCGGGTTCCTTGTACCCGTTCATAAACTTCTGCTGGTAGCATATACTGAGACAGGCATGGCACACTAAAGAAAATCTGATGTGCTTCCAAGTGTGGAATAACATTGTGATCATGTTTAAAAAGAAGGAAAAAA
>CAJQZJ010032438.1:2416278-2436055 GCA_907164525.1 Lophiomys imhausi
CCGGCCTCCTCCTCCTCCGCCGCCGCCGCCTCCCCCTCCGCCGGGAAAGCGGGCGGAACCCGGCCGGCGCCCGCGTGAATATTCAGCAGGGGTGGGGCTGGAACAATGGCCCGGCGGCGGCGGCGGCCGGGCCCGGGGTGGGGCCGGGCGGGGAGCCCTCGGGGCCTTCCTGGAGGAGGCGCGGGGCGCGAGGGGACGCCCCTGCCTCCGCTAACAATGAATGGAGAACGTGGTGGTGCCCGGCGGCCGCGAGCCCGCCGACCCGCGCCTTCCGCGCGCCGCCGCCCGGGAGAGGGTGTGCCCCGGCGGGTCCACCCACCTCTCCTCTTCCTTGCCTTGCTCTTTTCCAGGCTCAGTCTGCGGTGCGACTGCAGCGGGAGGGTTCGCGGAGCGTCGCTTGACCGCCCGGCCGGATCCCAGGCAGCCCCAGGAAATGGCTTGCTGCCCTGTCCCCGACAGTGTGTGGCGGGTGAGCCCTCTGTTCGGGATCTGAGACCCGGGCCCTTCTCAATCCCTGGACATCACTGCGGGTCACCCTGCAGGCGTCTTCCGGCTTGCTGGAAGTCCTGTTTCAGCAAGTCATCTTTATCACGTTAGTTACGGGACCAGCCAGAGACATGTTTAGTGGCCCCCGTTACCTTAACAGCGGGTGTTCTCAGGAGTAGTCCAAGATGATCACCAGGTAGTGTTGTAAAGTCGCTGATTTGGGGCTTGACTCTCGCATGTAGGGGGCCTGGAATGGGCCTGACAAGTTAGCGGATGAAGCTAAACTTGGTGTTCCAGGGCTTCCCCAAGATCAGAATCCAAGGCGTTTCATAGCTGGGCATCAGAGCCCAGCCAGCTGTGGGCTCTATTGTCATTAACACTTCTGCCCTTAACTTCCCTTCCCCAAGCACTCACGTTCTTCTGATTTAAGCAGTAGCCACCTTATAGCCTCGAAGTGGAAAAAAACAAAATGCTGCAAGTGTTGTACCAAAGCCCCTAAAACCCTAGCCTGGGAAGGATCTGGGATGCTCACCAGGTCGGCCTATACCCGAAGTTCAAGCCGGCTGCGCCCTGAGAATGCCTACCACTCCCCTGCGTCATTTACATTCTGAGATGTTTGACATAAGACTCCATTGTAAAGTTAAATTATATCAGAAACTCCTGCCATTAGGAAACACACTGTAACAAAAATGCCTGCGAATTTGTTAGTGCTTTTATTATTTTTTTTTAATTTGGCTTTGTTTAGATTTTTAAGACAAGGCTTCACCTACCCCAGACTGGCATCGAACTCACTAGGTTAGCTGAACTGGCCTTAAACTCTTGGTTCCTGATTCTCCTGCCTGGTAGGATTAAACCTATGCACAGTCTGTGCTGTGTTGGGGATCTGGTCCAGGACTCTGGACACGCTAAGCAGCATTCTTCTGAGCCTCCTCCTCTCCAGCTCCTAATAGTGCATTTAAATGGTTTTGTTTTGATCAAGGCAATATTTTAAGTTATCTACCTGAGAGGGTTAACGTACTCAGAGAACTAGGTCAGTACATATCTCTGAACTTTCAGATGGTATTATTGTTAGCAATAATAAAGTGATGTATACCAAGCCTTTTATATATGTTATCTTACTGTCCTTCACATTAACCTTGAGTGGTGCTCTTAATTTTCCCACTTTACACATTGGGAGATGAAATCTGAAGAAGAGAAGTACCTTGCCCAGTGTACCCAGCTGACAGCTGTACAAATACAGCAGCTTCCCCCCAGCTCTTTCTATGGCTTAGCATCAGACTCATGACACTGAGGCCTACCTCACACCACTTCCTTCATATCTATACGAATCCCTCCCATCACTTACGAGCCACCACATCCTACTATAGACTTTCTCTAAGTTCCCCCACACCCATCCTAAGATGCAGTGATCAGTATCACCACGGAAGCCGTTGTTTTCCATTTTCGAGGCAGTATCTATTATTGAAAGGGCTAGCCAGTGGCCAGGATATCAGGAAGAGCATCACGGTGTGTCCTCGGAGAACCTACAGCTGAGTAGTGGTCCTAGGAGAGCTTCATGATCACCCATAACAGAGTACTGTAATCCCGGCTGGACAGAAAGAGCGCTGAGCAGGTGTACCCTGAGAGTCTGCTGGATTCAGGGCAAAGCCTAACTGGGTTTGAACCCTAGATCTATTATGAGTTGTGCAACCTTGCTCCCGTTGCTTACCCTCTCAGCCTCTTTCCTCTTCAGTAGACCAGATAAAGGCTCAGGCCAGAGTCATGAGGACTGGTGACTAGCTCTAGGAGGTCTTGGGATGGTGGACTCTATCTACAAAGATTTAATGAGTGAAGGGACTCCAGAAAGCAGCAGGGTGAAAGGTAACTGGCCGCTTTACTGGTGGCTTGGAACTGTGGTTACACTTGCTAGCATAGTGCAGGAAGCAGAGGAAAAGATGAGGTTCGCTGGTTAACAGTGACTAGATGTTTGCATCTGAACCCAAAGCCAAGGCAAAGAGCAGTTTTACATGTTTACATATTTACCACTTGAAACTAGCTCTATGGGTAGAGGCCTTGCTGAAAATGTACAGCCATGTATTAGTTCACGTAATCTTAGCAAAACACCTTGAACTAAGTAGCTTTAGTAGGTTAGTCCTCTGTTATGTTTTGCCTTTCTGAGGTACCCTTTACCTGAGGCCAGCTGTGGTCTGAAAATGGTAAATGGAAAACTCTGCATAAATCTCAGAAACTTTAAACAACCTACTACAGTATATTGTTTTTTGGTTTGGGGTTTTTGTTGTTTGTTTTGTTTTGTTTTTTCAAGACAGAATTTTTCTGTATAACAGCCCTGGCTGTCCTGGACTTGTTTTTTTTTTTTTTTTTTGGTTTTTCGAGACAGGGTTTCTCTGTGTAGCCCTGGCTGTCCTGGACTCACTTTGTAGACCAGGATGGCCTCGAACTCACAAAGATCCGCCTGCCTCTGCCTCCCAAGTGCTGGGATTAAAGGCGTGCGCCACCACCGCCCGGCACCTGGACTTGTTTTGTAGACCAGGCTGCCCTTGAACTCACAGAGATCCACCTGCCTCAGCCTCCCGAGTGCTAGGCTTAAAGGCATGCACCACCATGCCCAGCTTTACAGTATGTTGTTATAATTTGCGTGTTATTGTTTGTTTTTAATAAATCACTGTGCCTATATTATGAATTAAATTTTATCACAAGTATGTATAGAAAAAATGATAGATATATTTGTAGCCAGATATATGTATGTGTATAAGAAAATGATATGTATATGTATACTCACATATGCGTGTGTATGTATGTGTCTGTCTGTCTGTCTGTGTGTTTGGATATTATTTCCATTTTCAGACATCCACAGAGGATCTTGGCAGCCTAGCTATCCCCTGCAGATGGAAAGACTACTAGAGCAAAATGTATTTTCTTAGAGTTCTAGAGGCTCTGTGAAGGTTCTAGACTACTCAGTTTTTACGAAGGGCTTTTCCTGTCTGAAAGACATCCACATGGGTATCTGATTAATGAGAAGAGGATGTGCTCTGTGGTGCCCTAGCCTTCTGTGATTCACCCTTGTTATTTGTTTGTTTGTTTTATTTTTATGTGTATGTGTGTTTGCCTTCATGTCTGTTTGTGCACCACATGAATAGGCAGAGCCCTGGAACTGAACTTACAGGCATTGTGAGCCATCTGATGTGGATTTCGGGAACTAAGCTCAGATCCTCAGCAAGAGCAGCAAATGACCTTAACCACGGAGCCATCTCTTCAGCTCCCGACTTACCCCAACTTTATTACTGTCCCAAGGATCCCACCTCCCCTTACAGACCTGTGGAGAGGGAATAGGGGTTCAGTATATGAATGGGGTGGGGACAAGCCCTTGTCGTTAGGTATCTGTGGGTTTAAATAAGAATGACCCCATAGACTCATCTGTTAGAATACTCGATCTCCAGTTGATGGAACTATTTTGGAAGGATTAGGAGGTGTAGCCTTGTTGGAGGAGGTACCACAAAGGGTGGGCTTGGGCCTTCAGAAGTCCCATGCCATTCCCAGTGTGCTTCTCTGCCTCCTCCTTGTGGATCAGGATGTGAGCTCGGAGGTGCCATTCCTGCCTCTCACCCCCACAAACCCCCATGCTCCCAGGGTGGTGGTGATGGAACTGTGAGCCCTTTCCTTCTGTAAGCTGCCTTGTTCATGGTGTTTTGACACAGCAATAGAAAAGTTACTGAAACAGAATCTGATTGAGAACACAAAATAAACTGAGGCGAGAAGGAGGTAAATAGGAAAATAAACATCAACCTGGCGTTTTAGGTCAGGGAGCCAAACAGCTGTCTTGATAAAGACAGAAAACATGGAGGACTGAAGAGATCAGCATACTGGGCAAGATTCTCAGAGACAGAGAGTGGCAACTGTCCACTGTTGTAACATGAGAGAGCTCCATTTTCCTCAGCTTTGGGGGGATTCAGTTAGCCCGTTGCTTCTCGACCTACAGCAGGATGGCACAGAGTGGCAGGGAGCATGTGCCAGAGCAGAGTCATTCAACTCACGGCAGCCAGAAGCAAAGGAAGAGGACGAAGCAGGGTCCCACTAACCCCTCAGCCCCGCAGTGATCTCGGACCCCTGCCAGACCCCACTTCCTGAACTTGCAGCTTCGTTGCGGCATTCTGGGAATAAGCCATCAAAACAGCTCATAGGTCTTTTTGGACATTTAAAATCAAAACTCTGTTCAAGGAGTGCACGGAGCGGAGTCAGCACAGCCTGTGCACCTCTAAACGCCCTGCTTCTCTACTGTCGCGCTGGGTAGAAGTTTCCAACACAGCAACTCTTTTTTTCTTTTTTTTTTTTTAGATTTTCAAGACAGGTTTTCTCTGTTTATCCTTGGCTGTCCTGGACTCACTTTGTAGACCAGGTTGGCCTTGAACTCATAGAAATCCACCTGCCTCTGCCTCCCGAGTGCTGGGATTAAAGGTGTGTGCCACCACGCCCGGCATAGGAACTCACTGGGCAAGTGATGTATTCAGACCACAACATGTGAGCGCGCCTGAGCTCAGCTGAGGGACATGAAAGCTTCTTACTGGGTGCAAGGGGTGGCAGTCGCCTCTGTACCCAAGTACAGAAGCTCCAGGGGGGGGGGGCTTAATTATTCAAGGCTGTGGGTTTGACAATTACAACATCACATCACTTACTTCCCAGTTTTCCTTTGTTGCAAAAACATTTAGGGAAATGTATTCTCAAGATCAGAATAGGACAGAGGACAGGGTGGATATACCTGGATCATTCAAGATCTGTGAGTATGTAGGTTGATTAGAAATCAGCGATAAATTATTAGTGACCGAAGGCGATTGAATCTAGCAAGGGAAAGAATGTTGAACTGTGTGGAGAGAAGGGGAGAGACCTTTCCCTGGTAGACAAAGGTGTTGAACAGATGGGTACCCTCTTGGACTCTCAGTTTTCTAGCATGGAATTGGGAAACTGGGTGAAATGATTGACAGGTCCCCTTAGGCTCGTAGACTTAGAGCCTCCAATATCTGTCAGGTGTGTATAGAAACAACACCATGCATGGTAAAGTTAATAGCATATGGAGAATACTGTAAATTTAGCAGCAAGCTCCCACCTTTAAAAGCAATTTTTTGAAGGACTATGTGCATGGTTTACCATGAGGCCACTTACAGACCACATGCAAAATTCTACATCCTTAGCACTGGAAAAGGGAAGAAAGCATCCAGGAAGTAGTGGGCACACCTTCGATGCCAGCTGTAGAAAAGCAAAGGCAAGAGGTTCTCAGGTCCAGGCCAGCCAGCCTGTACCCAGAGTGAGACTTTGTCTACAAAAATGAAAAAGTCTTTGGTCACTGGAGGACAAGACTGAAACATTTTAAACTCCTGATCTAACCAGTGGGGTTAAAGGAAATAACCCCAATAGGGTAGACAGTGTGAACTACAGAAGGCAGATCAAAGGGCAGCAAAAGAAGAAGTAGCCCCTAGGAGGGACCCACATCCTGTCCCCGCTCCCAAGGCTGTGGGTGTTGGCAGGCCTGTGATGAGGAAGTTGTCTTAGCTCTCATTTCCCAAAAGCAGATCCTGAGACATGGATCTGGTATTGGCAGTTTATGTGCAGGGATCATTTTAGGAAACACAAGTAAAGGGGTGTGTGAGTTACTGAGGACTGTGCTCACAAGCAAGGTATTGCTGTGAACAGCGAGGCTGTGCATTCCTAGCTTGCTAAAAATGAAAACAAAAAGAGCACCACCTAAGTTCATTTCATAATACCAGCAGAGACAGTGCTTTTTAAAGAGCAGATTTGTTAGCACACAGTTCTGGAGACTAGGAAGTCCAAGAGCGTGACGTCATCATGCCAGGAGCATGACATCATGAGGCTACTTCACCACATGCCAGAAAGGGAAGTCACGGTGAGCAGGTGTGTGCACAGGGTGCAGACATGGCCTCTACCAATCCACTCTTGGGATGACTAATACAGACTGCAAAAGAACAAACTCAGAAAAGTAGTAATCCCTCTTAAAGCGACCGCACCCCTCCCAAAAGAAAGAGAAGGGTGCTCTCGTTTCAACATGAGTTTCGAAGAGCCATAGTCAAGGGATAGCAACTGCATTCATCAAAAAGGGTTTTGTAAACTTAAAAACAATGAGCTTGGTGAGGTGACCTACACCTGCAAATTTAGCTACTTAAGAAACTGAAGCCGGGCGGTGGTGGCACACGCCTTTAATCCCAGCACTTGGGAGGCAGAGGCAGGCGGATCTTTGCGAGTTCGAGGCCAGCCTGGTCTACAAAGCGAGTCCAGGACAGCCAGAGCTGTTAAACAGAGAAACCTTGTCTCGAAAAAAAAAAAGAAACTGAGGCCAGATTTGGCATTTAAGGGCCACCCTACCAACATCCTGAGACATCCCAATAAATAAATAAAAAAGCAGAGTTCTGGTTTTGTATTGTTGTGGGTTTGGAGGGCAGAAGGTACATGGGTGGGGGGCGGTTCACACTACTAGGGCTCAAACTCCAGACTAGGCAAGTACACTACATCCCCAATCCTTGGCTTCCCAAATAGGGTATCCTTTTGTAGCCTAGACTGGCCTTGAACTCCTAGCCCTCTGTTACCCTTCAGGGTGTAACACCACACCCAATCAGAATACTGATTTAAGTGCAGAGCAACTTGCCGTGTATAAATCAACTATTTGACGACTTTGAACAGACTTTATTTGTGCCTCATCAGGTGTCTGTGCCGTCAGGATGCACACTTACATATATAAGCAGCTCCAGAAAGAACCCTGACCAGAGAGAGGAGCGTCTCGGGCTCAGCTCTACTATGTCACAAAAGGAATAGAACCGTCTGTTAAAATATGATGCATCAGGTCCTGAGCAAGCTGCACGAGAGTACACACTGAAGAGGAGCTTTGGCCAGTCAGGCTTATCCCTTCAAAAACACATCAGGCATGCGGAGAGTTCAGTAGCTCAGGTGTTTGCTGCTTAAGCATGATGGTTTGAATCCAGACACCCAGCACCCACATAAAAGCTACCGGTGTTTGGGGGGTGGGGAACAGAGACAGGTGATTCTCGTGCTAATTGGTCAGTCTGTCTGCCCAAATCAGGGAACTCCACGTAAGAGGGAGCCTTTGTCTCTAAAAATAAGATGAAGAGCAATAGACCAAGACATCCCCAGCATATACTTGCAGCTGTGCACACTCACAATATACCATACACACAAGTACACAGCAGTCAAATACATTTTAAAATGAATGAGCCACAAGACTCCAATAGTGTTGAAGGAAGCTCTCCAGAGCTATTGATCAGCATTTACGGGTTAATTACAGTGAGTCCCATCTCAGAACATCTTAGCATGTGTAACAAAGATAAAGTTGTGAAGGACCAACAGTCAACAGTGGGCCTCAGATGCTGGACTGAGCAGGTCCATAATCCTGTTCTCTCGAACAAACTCACATTCCATTCTACTATCTCTTGTATGTCTATAGACTTTTATTCTGTGATAAAATGGGTGAGAAAAGAAGAACAGAATCAGGTGAAAAGGCCAGCCATGACTGATGTGAGGCACTGGGTTCCTGATTCGTGGCTAGGAACAGCTCCTTGAGACTGTTGGAGTTGAAGGGCAGTGTCAAGGGAAGAGAGGATCAAGGGCCACTAGATAAGCACAAAGCCTTTCAGTTCTGGAAATGCAACTTAGAATCACAAACGACAAAGGCTGATTACTCTTGCCAATTACATCTTTTCTCAAATTAGAACATACTGCTAGTAGCTTCCTGGCTTGTAAAAAAGAAAACAAAAGGAAAAAGAAAAGAGTCTGATTTGTAACCGTACTGAGTGCAGAAGTGTTACACAGGCATGGTCTTTGGAATCCTAGCTTAGCCCTGCAATGCTATAGAGAGAAGGGAATGCAGAGAAGGGGAAGCCAGCCAATGGGAAGAGGAGAAGGGGAAGCCAGCCAATGGGAGGAGGAGAAAGGGAAGCCAGCCAATGGGAAGAGAAGAAGGGGAAGCCAGCCAATGGGAAGAGAAGAAGGGGAAGCCAGCCAATGGGAAGAGGAGTTGATTAAAGATCTGGATATGGACTCAACATGTGCCACTTATGATTGTCCCCAACTATTTTGAAATTTCCAAGAACTGGGTATAAGGTGAGCACCCAGAGAACTAGATGCCTGGAGGGACCTGAAAAGCATTTTCATAACCATCAATTCTTTAGACACAAGCGAACTATGAAAAAAAAATCATCTGCTGCCATTGGATACCGAATACATTAAAAACTAGAATCCAAGTTGGTTTTCCAACTGTGTTCCTTGGATCCATAGGTTTTTCCTGAGGATGGCACAAGGCTTCCTGGACATCCCATGAGGTTTCTAGAACATTATGGTACTGGACATTCCATGAGGTCTCTAGAACATTACAGTACTGGATGTTCCACAGGATTTCCAGGCCATCATAGTACCAAAGGTTGCATGGGGTTTCTAGGGCATCAGCGTGCTAGAATGTTAGGATCACACTGCCCTTGCCTTCTCCTTTTTCCACCTACAAGTTCTACTTTTGTATGTGGCATACGTTTGAGAATATGGCTTTTGGGGTTTTTTTTTGTTTTTGAGACAAAGTCTCACTGTAATACGCTGACTGGCCTTGAACTTGGTATGCAAACAGGCTGGCCATGAACTGACGGAGCTCTGCCTGCCTCTGCCTCCCGAGTGCTGAGATTCAAGGGTGAGTGATATTTTGAATGAGATTTCTATTGCTAAGAAAAGTAGAAAATCCTACTTTGAGGAATACTAGAGACTGAGGGTTCTTCGATCACATAGCAGAAATGTCTATTAAGTGTATTTCTGAATTCCAAACTAAGCAATACTTTAAACAATCTTTAAATCTTTGCCAGGACTTGAGAAGAGAGAAAGAAAGGATTTAGGAGTGGGAGTCAGGAAACCTGGCCTCTAGATTCAGAAGCTACACTGGTCTAGAGGACATGTCCCCCAGTCTAGTGCATAGATCAGAGAAAGTCCGTGACTGTTCCAGTCTGTGAGTCCAGTACTATGGTCTGGATATATATAGTTTGGCCTCAGCAAAAGTCATGTTTAAATGTCATTGTCACTGTAATAGTACAGGGAGATTGTGGTGCTTAAGAGTTATGAGGCTAGCCTGGGTATGGGATGCGTGCCTTTAATCCAGGCACTCAGAAGGCAGAAGCAGTAGCAGGTAGATCTTTGTGAGTTCAAGCCCAGCCTGGTCTACATAGGAAGTTTCAGACCAGCCAGGGCTACAAAGAAAGACCAGAGAGAGGGTGAAAAGTGGAGGGGGGGTTATTAGATCACAGGGACTCTACTGCCCCTGACCTAAAGCCCATGAGAGAATTGAAAAATCCTAAGAAATGGGTTAGTTTTGAAAAGAATGAGTTATTTATTTATATAAGAGCCAGAAGACTGAGTGAAGGACTGTGAAATGCCATCTAGACTTGATATAACTATTGTAACCATGAACTTACAAGTGTAGTTACATGTGTCAGGTCTACACTGGATAGACAATCTGTCAATAATCAGCCATGGAAAGGGGAGGGGCTCCTGGGGCCATACTCTTTACTGCTGAGCTATTGGCCATCATTAAAGTCTTAGCAGGAATCATTGTCTTCAGTTAGATACCTACTGCTGAGCCCACAAGCCTCCATGGCCACACAGACAACGTTGCTTAAACACAGTGCGTCATAAAACAAAATGATTAGACATGAATATGAGAAAAAGATTTGTCAGGAGGACGGCAGATGGTAGCAGGAAGATTGTATAGGGTGAGGGTGAGAATGGTCACCGTTTGTTACATACATGTATGAAGTTGTCAATGAATATCATAAATACAGAAAGAATGAGTTGTTATAAAGTGTCTCCCCATCTCTCCCCATGCTTTCTTTCTGCAATCCCACTTCCTGCTCAGCTTTCCTCCAAGAATCAAAACAGTGTCATGCTGTCATCAGAAGCCCAGCAGATTATGCTGCCTGACCTTGAACTTCTAGTCTCCATAGCTATGAGCTAAAACAACCATTCTGCATAGGCTAACCAAAGTCAGGGGTCCTGTAACAGCAACAGGAAGTAGACTTCAGTCAGAGTCTGTAAACGGCAAGCGTTTGTCTAACCGAATGGGCTGACTTTTTATATCGGTTGCTTTTCTCGCTGCCGTGACAAATTAGCTGAGAAGATCAACTTAAGAAAGGAAGGAAAGCCGGGCGGTGGTGGCGCACGCCTTTAATCCCAGCACTTGGGAGGCAGAGGCAGGCGAATCTTTGTGAGTTCGAGGCCAGCCTGGTCTACAAAGCGAGTCCAGGACAGCCAGAGATATTCAGAGAAACCCTGTCTCGAAAAACCAAAAAAAAAAAAAAAAAAAAAGAAAGGAAGGAAAAGCTTGTTTTGTCTCACAGTTGGAGTGATACAGTTGGTCACGCCGGTCGGGTGGGGAAGACTTGGTGGCAGAAGAGTTTCACCACAGTCAGGTAATGGAGATACAGAAACAGTAGTACCCCAGTAGATCCCTTTGGATCCCACGGGGAGTCCAGCCTGGGAAGCGTAAGTCTTCCCACCTCGGTTAAGCTTCTCTGGAAGAGTGCACACAGACATGGCCAAAACTGTCTCATGGTTGACTCTAAATCCCATCAAACTGACAGACAAGACTTAGCCATGACACTCTTGTTTTTCACAGAGCACGTTTTAGGGGATTAATGATAATCAAAAGAACTTTAAATTCCTCAGAAGTCAACCCACAAGACATTATCTACAATGATAAAATGGAATTACAAAAATAAGATTGCTAACATTGATCTGGGTCATATTGATTGCACTGAGAACTTTTGCAAAAACGTGCAATGTATGTGGCGATGCTGAACTGTCACTGTACAAAATTTAAACGTATAGTCATAGCTATGTAAAACTTAACAATTACTCATGGGAAGAGATATGTAAAATTTTAGTAATTTTTAGCTGAAAAACCTATAGGTGATTTTTTTTTCCTCCTTCAAATCAGACTGAATTTTCTCTCTGGTCCTGTATTCTAATATACATTTTTAAGTAATATGAGATAAAGTAATTATTAATTTTCATAAGGCTACTCTTACAGAAACCACAAGCTGAGTAAACTAGCAAAAAATGTAATATTCTGCAATCCTGGAGAGTGGAAACTGAGGTCAAGGCACCCAACCTGCAGAGTTCTTGCTTGCCTCTCCCAGCCCCTCATGGTGGCTGGCAGTCTCTCTTTTTCCATGACTCACAACTGACTCTACTGTCTGTCCTCAGCATCAGATGGTCCTCCCTGTGAGTGTCTTCACACTGAATCCTCCTGTGAGGAGCCCAGGCCTATGAGGATAAGACTCACCCTACTCCGATGTGATCCCATCTTAACTAGTAGAATAACAAGTACCCCGTTTTCATATAAAGTCACATTCTGAGGCTCTGCCATTAGGGTGTCACCACGTCTTTTTGAAGGGAGTGGGAAAGACACTTATCAACTTGTAAGAGTAATTTAACATTTTAATATTTCTTTCAGTAGTGGCATTCCTTCATTCGTTCCTTCATTCATTCACTCATTATGATAACTGGTTTGGCCTGAAACTCACTGTGCAGACCAGATTTGTTTCAAACTCAAAGCTACCCCATTATTCTTTCTTATTGGAATGTGGTGGTTCCCACACGTTAGCCACATGGGTGGTTTAGGAAAGTAACAGTTTGGAGAGGTTTTTCCCATGATTCACCTCATTTTCTCCCTTCTTGACCTCCTCTTTATCAATTCTGCCATGGATTTATTAGTCACACATCGTCTTAATCTAACAAAAATTCATTTTATTTTACGTGTGTGGGCGTTTTGCCTGGGTGCATCTCTGTGTACCATGTGTGCTTGCAGAGGCCAGAAGAGGCCTTGGATCCCCTGGAACAGGAGTGACAGATGGTTGTGAGCTGCCAGGTGGGCGCTGGGAATTGAACCCAGGTCCCATGGAAGAGCAATCAGTGCTGCTAACCACTAAGCCATCTCTCCAGCCCTCTCTATCAAAAATTAAAAATCTGTGAGTTGCTCATTTACACTGTAATTTTCAAAGACAGTGACTTTTAAAATAAATGTGTACAACTTGAAAATCACTATAAAGTATAACCTTAGAATGGAATTAAATATAAATTTTAAAAATTGGGCCATTTGGAAAACATATAACAGATAACAGAGAAGAAACTGTTAGAGAAAAAGAAGTCAACTAAAGTTAAAATAGCTCTAAACAAAAGTTTAATTTGCCAAAATGAATATTTCTCAACACTGAATAATTCCCAGTTCTGCTGGGATATTTGTAAACTAGCTAATGTTTTAAGATAATGTCTTACTGGCTTTGAACTATTTATTTTGTGACTTTTTCTGATTGTAGAGCTAGCCTTTAATATCAAGACAGATGTATTTATTTAATATTTTTGGAAGCACAATGTCTTTTGCTAAATTTGACAGAATTGTGTAACACAAAAATGTGGATATGGAATTACAGTGTGGCTTAGGAAAAGCAAGCATAGCTTCCTTTATATCCCCTGAATATGACCATATTGCTGCTGCATGCCTCTGCAAGTAAAAACATTTGTTGGTCTGGGTGCATGCACATGTTTATGTTTATTTTACGAGGACGTCGTGACATCAGCAGCTTGGCATGTGTGCTCCTTTGTGCCGTTCTTCTTCTTATTTCCGTTTTCTCATTGGGAATGCTTTGCCTGTGTGGGATGCCTTAGGAACTTAGACACGAAGCTAAGCTTGGGTAACAAAACTTGACTGTGTGCAGAGAGGAAGTGAGAAGCTGATGCTCGACTGCTCCGAACATCATGTGTCAGTAGACTTGAAGTGGGGCCATTTTCCTCACAGGAATCTTGGTGAGACACAAAATTACCTCTTCTCCCCTCTTC
The DNA here is from genome assembly GCA_907164525.1 of Lophiomys imhausi. NCBI lineage: Eukaryota > Metazoa > Chordata > Mammalia > Rodentia > Muridae > Lophiomys > Lophiomys imhausi. Next base: position 2,429,650 of record CAJQZJ010032438.1, read on the forward strand.
AATACACAGTGGTCAGGCTGACCCCCAGTGCTGGGCCTTCTTGATGATCCATCTCCCCCCTCCCCAATTCCTCGAGAGACCAGAAATTAGTCAGTTATGCAGACTCAACAAGAGCAGATGGATAGTATCTGTGTCTTAGGGTCTCTATTGCTGCGATGAGACACCATGGCCGAAGAGAAAGTTGGGGAGGGAAGGTTATCCGGCTTACACTTCCAGATCATAGTCCATCATTGGAGGAGTCAGGACAGGAACCTCAAGACAGGAGCTGATGCAGAGGCCATGGAGGTATTCTGCTTACTGGCTTGCTCCCCATGACCTGCTCAGCCTGCTTTCTTACAGAACCCAGGACCACCAGCCCAGGGATGGCACCACCCACAGTGGGCTGGATCCTCCCTAATTGTTCACTAATGGAGAAAATACCTTGCAGCTGGGTCTCACGGAGACCTTTTCCTCAACTGAGGTTCCATCCTCTCTGATGACTCTAACTTGTGTCAAGGTGACACACAAAACCAGCCAGTATAATTTGGAAAGACCTGATATCTTGAGCATGTATAGACTCCATCACTCTTCCCTAAAGAAGATAATACAACACCCATTTCCAAAGTGTCTGCCTCATGTTGGGTACTTAAGTAATTTAGAGATCATTCATTTAAAGTAGGTTATGTGTGGGTGCTGGGCAGAGTGTGCAGTTTTCTTCTAGGACACTCAAGTTTTTGCAGACTTTGGTATTCTGGCTGGCAGTGGGAGTCAGGGGTGCGGACAACCAATCCCTAGTGGACACCAAGAGTCTCTATAAATTGAGAAACCACCTGTGCTGACATGAGAGCGGCAGTCAGCAGCAGAGCCTGGTAGCCGGGCCTGTTTATCAGGTGTTTACCATCTGTTGGGCACCATCCCCTGAACTTTACTTGCACAGTTTTATTAAATCCTTACATACCAGGTAATAAACATTTTTGTCATAACTATTTCATTGTGGAGGAAACTTGGAGACATTAAGTCATTTGGCTTTGATTTAGAAGGTACCAGATGCATTAGAGACCAGATCCATCTGGCAGCCTCTGCTTTATTGTTGTTATTATTATTATCATTATCATTATTGCTACTATTAAATCTGCATTACATTTGTGTGTAAGGGGTATGTGGGTGTATGACATAGTACGCATATGGACTCAAGGGACAACTTGCAGGAGTTGGTTCCTTCCTTCCACCTGTAGGTTCCTCAGGCTTGGTAGCATGTGCCTTAATGTGCCGAATCCTCACACTGGCCCCAAACCCATGATTTTGACTGTAGAGTTTTAGGTGAGACTTATGCATTTTAACTAAGCCTTGGTAAAAGATTCAATTCCTTAACACAAAGAAGGACTTTTTAAAAATTCCTTTGATTATGAAAATGTATTTATTAAACAAAATATAGGAAAGTATAAAATTTAAAAGTATTAACCAATAATCCTTATCAATAATCAGTGATATTTGATATATTAACATCTCCATGTCCTCCAAGCAGGTTGATTTGCCTATTTATCTATTCACATGCAAATGTGATCAAAACTGTACTATTTGGCGGAAGGCTTCTTTTCGCTTCATTTATTTTTAACATTCTCACAACACTGAATATTTTTCCAAGCTAATTTTTAATAACTTGTCTGACTATAATGTAATTTACTTTCCTCATCCTGTTTTGTTAGATTGTTTCTAATCAGTTGAGCTCTGAGAACCATTCACACTAACATGGATGTCCTCCCTCACCATCTACTTCCCTTTCTGTGGTAACAGTTACTCAGAGTCAGCCACAGTCCAGAAATATCCAATGGAAAAATCCACTGAACAATTGACAAATTTGAAGCTGTGTGCCATTCTGAATGGCAAAAATCTTGCAAAGGTTTATTTTGTCCTATTTGGGACATGAAGGAATTGTCTCTTTGTCCTGGATATTCATGCTTCATACACACTCTCCATGAATCATGTAGTGTAGGAGAAAATGTAGTATGCATAGGGTTCATTTCAGGTACCCTTTCCACTGTGGGTCTTGGGATGTACTCCCTGTGTATATAGACAGAACTACTCTAATTTCCTAAGAGAAATTCTTGCAATAGAATTTCAATTCAAAGCCCGTGAACACATCTGAGAGTCTTGGTATATTTCGTCAAACTCTATCCAAAAGGGTTCTGCCAAGTTGTAAGTGGGAGAAATTGTAAGTTGACTGGTGCCAGCTCTGAGGGAGATCTGGGCTTGTAAAGCGCTCATCAAATTTCCCAGCTCTTCCTTACATTTGATATCTGCCTGTGGGCTCAGGAAGGACCCAGTCTGGCAGCAAAGGTCAGAAGTTACACTCAGGTAACTGCATTGCTGCCCAGCTCACAGAGGTGGGCTCGGTAGCACCTGAGAAACGCAGGAAACCAGAGCAATAGAAAAGGTGTAAGGTGGCAGGCAGCACATTCCCATCGTGCAAAGCGGTTCCTGCCCACAGATCCCTCTCTGCTTCTTGTCACTGTCTTAGAATGATGCACCTGTATTCCTGTCAGAATGTGCAGGGGGCTGACGGGCTGACTGTCATGACGTCACAACCCCCTGTGATGTAACGCTGTGCACAGAAGTTGGGATCAGTCGTGGGCCACTCTTCGTTGTTTTCCTTTTGTCTGATTTTTTTGAGACAGAATCTCACTCTGTAGATGGCCCTGGATCACCCGGATGGCCCTGAGCTCACTACGTGGACTAGGCTGGCCTCAGACTTTGCTACAGTCCTTCTGCCTTTGCCTCCGGAGTGTTGAGATAACAAGAGAGAGTTACTATTCTCTGCAACAACTTCCACTATCTAAGAGGAGCCTCTCCCTCCAGGATCCTCCCACCGGACAGGAACTACCCAGCCCCGGAACTTGCTGAACAAGTTATCATTATATTTCCACATTTGCTGAATCCCAGCCACGGAATAGAAGCTGCCTTACTCCCAGCTGGTCCCAAGGCGTTGGCTTTGCAGTCTTGAGGACCCGCAGGCCCGGCAAAAGTGAGAATGAGGAGAATCCACCCAGCTGAAACGGGGCTGGAAAGGGGCGATTATGGTAATTGCCATGTCTGGTTACACATTCTCGACAACTATTTAGAGCTCTGATTGACTGTGTAAAGACAATGCCTGAACAAAGACAAACAAAGGCCCCACCCTACCCCTGCTCTCGCCCTGGGCATGATTCTGTGTACCATTCTGTGGTGTTGAAGTAGGAAAGCAAGGAAACGTGGCATGTGGTGGGCATATCTTTCACCGAAGATGGAGAGAAATGACACTAAGGATGTTTCCAGGTTTGCCCGTCCATTTCAGAAGGTTTAGTATGCTACAGACATACGACTTACCAAATTCCCACTTGTCTTACACAATATCAAAGTAAGGCGGGAATAAGAAGCTGAGATAGTTTGTAAAAGAAATGTTTTGTAGCTGTAGGCCTCTGGGGCTGCTCTTGGGGCTGTGACTCCTCATGAGTCAGAAGTGACCAGGATGATCATCCCCACCCCAGAGAGAACAGCTTATCAAACCCCCAAACTGACTCCAAACTGGAAGTGAGTGATTAACGTGTGGCAATCAGGATGTGGTGGTTTGAATGAAAATGGCCCCCATTCATTGGAATATTTAGTTATTTAGGAAGGAATAGAGTTATGGTGTTGTTGGAGGAGATAGGTGATTTAAAACCTCAGAAGCCCACATTGGGCCGGTCTTGCTCGTTCTTTCTGCCTGTAACTTGCTGATCAGATGTGAGCTCTCACTGACTGCTCCAGCACCATGCCCGCCTGCCTGCTGCCATGTTCCCACCATGATGGTCATGGACTAACACTCTGAAACTGTAAGCCAGCCCCCAATCAAATACTTTCAGTTGTTATAAGTTGCCTTGGTCATGGTGTCTTACACAACAATAAAACCACAACAGTGATTAAGACACGGGGGTTGTCATATTTTATTTGTTAGTTTCTGTGTAACAAGACATGTTTAACATTAAAATACATTTTGTTGTTGCATTACTGCATAGATGATTCCCAAAAGAGAATTTTAATATCATAATTAACCTTTAGCAAGGCTGTTATCCTGACCTCCCTAGCTGGGCTAGCATGAGTTTGTTGGTCTATAATTCTCGTTCATTGTATATACTATGACGGTACTATGGTGTTCTAGTTTTCTTTCTATTTCTAGGATAATCACCATGACCAAAACGAAACTTGTAGAGGAGAGGATTTAGTACAGCTTGCAGTCCATCCTCAAGGGAGATCTGGGCAGAAACTAAAGGCGAGAAACTGGAACAGAAACCTTGGAGGAACTCTACTTACTGGCTTACATGAAGGCCCCCACTCAACAACCTTTCCCTGTATCTAGGGGTTCACCTGCTTGGGGATGGCACTGTCCACGGTGGACTGACGATACCATTCTACATCAATTAGCAATCAAGAAAATGCCCCCACAGACCTGTTCAATAAAGGCATTTCCTCAGTTGAAGCCCCCTCTTTCCAGGTGTACCAAACTGACAACTGAAGCTAACTGTGACATAGGTATCATTCTTCATTCCAAACTTAGCGATGGTTAAGCCAGTACATCAGCTCACCCCTCGACCAACACAGTTTGGTGTGTGACTCAGCCGTATGCGAAACGTAAAATTCCATTACAGTTAAGGGGAATATAGAGGACTGTGCCATGCCTCAATTAATACACTGGTAAATGTTTGAGAGAGCTAGAGGCAGAGCTAGGTGATACAGTGGTTGCCTTGTTATTCCAGGCCTTGGGTTCGATCACAAGCACTGAAGAAAGAAAAGAATCAATATAAACAACTAAAAAGAGTTCTGAGCTGAGCGATTGTGTGTTTACCACACTTGAGATCCGGGGTTAGTGGGAGGTTAGACTGAAGCTCTCTGGTTGGAACTCACCAAACTAGTTATGTGGAAACAGACATTTAACCTACAGTCCCAATACTCTGGGGCATATCGGCTCTATGTCTTTCTCTTTGCAGAAGAAAATAAACTTTAGCTTTATAAAGCCAGTTGTTCAAATGTTCTGGTAGGGTTCATTTTCATCACAATTTCTGACTCAAAACCAAATGCCGAGTATGCAAACCTGCTTCCAGCTACAGGGTTATATAGCTCAGCTAGGTGAATCTATCCAGTGAGCTGGGCATGGTGGTGCATCCCTTAAACCCAGCAGTTAGGAGGCAGAGACAGTCAGATCTCTGTGATTTCAAGCCTGCTCTCATCTATATAGTGAGCTCCAGAACAACCAGAACCACCCTGCCAAAAAAATATTTAGGATGAGGTTTTTTTTTCTAGCACTGGTAAATGTCACTTTTAACGGCTGAGTAATATTCCATTCTGTAAATGTGCCACAATTGCATTATCTGTTCATCCGTTAATGACTTCTAGTTTGTTTCCAATTTCTGGGTACTATGAATAGAGCGTCAAAGAACACAGGTGAGCAAGTGTTATTATAGTAGGATGTAGAGTACTTTGGGCTTATGCCCAAGAGTGGCATAGCTGGATCTTGAGGTAGATCTATTCCCAGGTTCCTGAGGAACCGCCAGACCGATTTCCATAGTGGTTGTACAAGTTTGCACTCCCACCAGCAGTGGAGGAGTGATCTTCTCATCCCATGTCCCTGACAGCCTGAGCCGTCATTTGTTTTATTGATCTTGGCCATTATTACTGGTGTAAGATGAAATCTCAAAGTAGTTTTAATTTGCATCTTCCTAATGACTAAGGACGTTGACCATTTCTTTAACTGTTTCTCAGCCATTTGTGTTTCATCGTTTGAGAACCCTCCGCTTAAGTCTACATCACATTTTTAAACTGTGTTGTTTGCTTCCTTGATGTCCAGGCTTCTGTTCAGTTCACTCATTTGTTTGCTTTTAGTTTATTCTTTTCTTTTTTTAAATATACTTTAGAAACTAACCTTCTATCAAACGTGTAACTGGTAGTGATCTTTTCCCATTCTGTAGGCTGCTGCTTTGTCCAAACAACAGTGTCCTTTGCCATACAGAAGTTTTTCAGTTTCATGAGGTCCCATTTATTACGTGTTGGTCTTAGAGCCTGCACTATCAGTAACCCGATCAGAGATTCCTTCCTGTGCCAATGAATTCAAGACTATTTCCCATTTCCTATTTTATTCAGATTCAGTGTATCTGTCTTGATGTTGAGGTCCTTGATCCATCTGGAGTTGAGTTTTGGGGAGGTGTGATAAATCTTCATCTATTTTCATTCTTCTACATGCCACCATCCAGTTTGACCAGCACCATTTGTTGAAGACGCTGGCTTCTTTCCAGTGTATATTTTTTTTGTTTCTTTGTAAAAACAAAAAGAAAAAAAACCAAACAGTCAGGTCTCCACAGATATGTGGATTTTGCCCGAGGCTTCAGTTAGATTGATGAACATGTATGTTTTTATGCCC
>CAJQZJ010032438.1:2438426-2468771 GCA_907164525.1 Lophiomys imhausi
TTAAACGTAGGTCCCACATATAAGCAAAAACCTACAGTATTTAAACAAGGAGTGTTTGTCTTTCTACGTCTTGCCTATTTTTCTTAACATAATGATTTCCAGTTATGTTCACTTCCTTGCAAAGCCATGATTTAATTTTTCTTTATGGCTACACAAAATTCCATTGTGTATATGTATTTTCTTTTTCTGTTGATGGGCACGGAGGCTGCTTCCCAACTATTGTGCTCCGTGGTCCACTGACTGAGTCCTTTGGGTATTTGACCCAACAGCAGGTCACTGGGTAGTTTTATTTTTAGATTTTTGAGAAACTTTCATACTGATTTCCACAGCAGCTTCACAAATTTACAATCCCACCAACAGTAAAGAGGGATTCCTCCTTTTCCCACATCCTGGCCAGTGTTTGTTCTCTTGATTACAGCCATTCTGACTGGAGTGAGAGAGAATCTCAGAGCAGTTTTAATTTGTACTTCGCTGATGGTGGAGGGTGCTGAACACTTTCTTGAGTGTTTATTGACTGTTTGTATTCTTCCTTGGGCAACTATTTAGTCATTGTCCCACTTACGGGTCAGATGACTTGGGGTTTGGTGGTTAATTTTTGTAGCTCTTTTTACTAGATTATAAATCCCCTTTCTGATGTGTCATTGGCAGAGATCTTTACCCAGACAAGTGGAGTGTTGGAAGGTGACTGGGTCGTGATGTGTCAACTCCCAAGAATGAATTAAACCATTCACAGAGCAGCTTTGTTTTGAAGGTGAGTTCTAGTGGGCACACCTGTTCTGTCTTGCCACAAGGTACCTTCTACACAGCATGCTGCATCAGGAAGAGGCCACGATGATATTGGTGCCATGCTCTTAGTCTTCCTGGCCTCCAGAGCCTTGAGGTAAACAAACCTCAGCTCATGGATTCACCAGGCTGCAGTCTTCTGTCAATAGAAAACAGATTAACAGAGCCAGGCACGGTGGCAGACAATCCCAGCACTTGGAAGGAAGAGGTGGGTGAGTGAGGGCTCTGTGAGTAAGTTCCAGGACAGCTGGGCTACATGGAGAGACCCTGCCTCAAAAGGCCAACAAGATTGACCGTAGCCATACTTACATATTTCATGCAGCAATTAAACAGTACTTCTTCACCATGGGTGAAGGGCCACAAAGGAGACAGCTGACCTTCAGTCATCTTGTTGGTTTGTCACAGAGTGGATGTGACAGCAGGACGTGGGGCCATTCATGACAAGATCTGAGGGACAAAACGAAGTTAAAAATGAACCTGGGTTACTCAAGCAGGGAGGTAACAGAAGCTGGTTAAGTTATGAAAGGGAAGTTAGTCCCAAGTCCAGCCTTTCCACAATAAAGCAGGTGATTATTTTCATCCAGTATTCTCACATTGAATGTGTTTGTTTTGTTGTTGTGTAGCCATTTCCTCCGAGTTGAAAGCTCCCTTCTGGGGGAAGACTCAGGAAGCTCAGGATTACAAGGTCACAAAGCACCTCTCAAGATTATAAAAGCTGAACAATCTGAAGTGTAAGTGAAATTGCTTCTTCACACAGCCACACCCCAAGCTCTCCCATTGTCCTAAATGTTTGAACGCCAAGGGTCTCCACCAACTTTTGCCCCAAATCATAAGCATTATTATCAGCGGCTGCAGAAGAGTAAGGAGGAGACGGAGTAACTAATTGTCAACAGTTCATACTGAAGACTTAGTTGAGCTGCTGAGGGACCCTATGGCAGCAACTTCCGTTTGAACAAAATGGCAGTGGTCCATATCTACACCTGGAAAGTCTCTCTCTCTCTCTGAGGCAACTGGATCCCCATCATTACTGTCACCTCTCAAGGTGAGCACTGTTTTCTTTCCTCTATCATCTTGTAGAATATTTACCCTCTTACTCAAATTTTACCATTCAAGGTGTTGGTAACCCATGGCCAATCTGGGTTGGAAATATTAACAATATTGACTGCTCTGAGAGAGAGAGACAGAGTCAGAGAGACAGAGAGCTCACATCATTCACATGACTTTTATTAGCTGTATATTGTTGAAATATATACACTATACTTTATCAAAAGTGTGTATGTATAGGAAAAAAGACCAGGACGTACAGTTTGGTGCCATGGGCCGTTTCAGGCATCTACCGAGGGTCTTGGATTGTATCCACAGGGGAAAATGGCAGATAACTGTATACAATACAGAAAGGGAAATAAGTTAAACTCCTAACATTCTGATGCAAATTATTTTCTTGGGCTACAGCTTATATAGAAGAAAGTAAATACCTTGACAACTCTGCACATGTGAGTGAATAAAAAGGTGCTTTAGAAGAAGAAGCCAGGCAGAGAGCATAACTGTCAGGGAGAACCAGGAACTCAGAAAAGGGACCTAGCTGATTCTGTCAAGCGGCCTGATCCAGGGAAGGTGGACTATGAAGCTAGTGAGGCTCCTCTGGTGAAGCAGCTGTGTAGACGAACACAAGCTATGATCATCTGGGAGGAAGGAACCTCGTTTGAGAAAATGCCTCCATAAGATCGGGCCATAGGCAAGCCTGTAGAGCATTTTTAATTAGTGATTGATGTAGGAGGGCTCAACTCACTGTTGCTGGTGCCATTCCTGGGCTCGTGGTCCTGGGTTCTATAAGAAAGCAGGCTGAGCAAGCCACGAGGAGCAAGCCAGTAAGCAGCACCCTCCATGGCCTCTGTATCAGCTCCTGCCTCCAGGTTCCTGCTCTGCTTGAGTTCCTGTCTTGACTTCCTTTAGTGATGAACATCAATGTGGAAGTGTAAGCTGAATAAACCCTTTCTTTTCCAACTAGTTTTTGTTTGTGTATTTCATCACACCAATGGAAACTGCCTGCCTCTGCCTCCTGAGTGTTTGCACTAAAGGCGTGGACCACCTCCACCCACTCTGGCCTGGGGTGTTAAGCAGCTGTCAGGGAAATGAACTCTGCAGCTGTACCTGGAGGGAAACCCCTCCCCCTCCTCCCCGTCTCCCTCCCTCCCTCACGTCCCTTCCCAAGATGTCCTGTGGGAACAGCAGTGTGAGCCCCCAGGTTTCAAACCTCAGCATTGCTGTCCAAAGAGGGACATTTACTGTTGGAGCTTAGGAAAGTTACAGAAGGGTTACCTGAAGATCCTCCTGACCTTTACAAAGCTGTTGGAGGATAGGAGAAAGGGGTGGAAGGAGAGGACTCAGTGTTTTCTTTCGGAGAAATAGCAAGAGTGTTTTTTCTTGTAGAAGTTGTCACTGAAGACCCACAGAATGGGTAACAACACCAGAGCTGTAGGAGATGAGCTGCTGGTCGCTGTGAGATGGTGGACCACAAAATGGGTTTCACAGCAGAGGGGACAAGGATGCAAAATGAATGTCCAAGCTCAACAACAGAGGAACTGATATATAACCTCGCCACAAGTGGGAAAGTGGGGGAATGTTTTGCTAGTAAAACAGTAAAAACCTCACCCGTATATATCATTGATCCCCAAAAATGCAATGAGCTGAAATTCATGAGTTAAGGGACAATGAGTGGTTTAAAGAAAAAGTCAGGCATCATTACTAGTTGCTGAGTGATTGTACAATAGCTCAGACTCTGCATTGTGAGCCTATGAACGCATTGGCCTCCTAGTTGATAATATCTCTATGGGTAACAGAGAGGATAGTGCCTGCATAGTACCTATTCTCCAAGAAAGATGGCTCAGTGGTTAAGAGCACTGACTGCATTTCCAGAGGACCTGGGAGCCATTCCCAGCACCCACCTGGCAGCTCACAACTGTCTGTAACTCCAGTTCCAGGAAATCTGACACCCTCACACCAATGTACATAAAATAAGATTAAGCAAATTATTTAAAGTAACATATATGTAAGTACCTTGCAAACAATGTTTAATATGGTTGTTGTTACAACAAAAGAAACCTGAAACAAAACAGTAAGCCTAAAACTGAAAATGCAGAAACAAATAAAGAGGGGATATGCAAATACTGATGAAAACAAACGGGGAGCATTGAGGTAAACACAGCCGAGGGAAGGCGCCCTCGATGTCATGCTTGCCTGATACCGCTAACACGGTACGTCAGTGCACACTTGCGTGTGTGTATGTATACACACACACACATATATAATTATCAAGATAAGGAACCACAAAAACAACTTAGAAAATGGAAACATACAACTAATTAATTGCTAAATGATTCAATATCCAGAAGAAACTGATGTGTCTTTAGTGGCAGGGGAATCCAGACTTGGGCAGTTTTAAGTCATAATCAGCTGAAAGCCTGCAGCAGAGGCTAAAGGAGGAAGTAAGATTGGAAAGCCCATGTGTGATTCCGTCGGCACTCTCATTACACCTCTGTAGAAGGCTGGACAGAAGGCTAGAGGAACGCTGGGCTCAGAAGAGGAGCTAAGCACAGCAGAGATGAAGAGACACTGTGGATATGAAGGGTGAGAACTCTGTCCCCTTCCTGCACTTGGCTCCTAGAATGCTGGCAGCCGACAAGGTAAAGATGGTGTCTTTCTAGGTTGTCTGACTAGCTTAAGAGAAAAATACCTTAAAACACTGCTGCTTGGGATTCCCCGGTGACACTGCCCAGCCAGATGTGCTCGTAGTAAATTTGCAGGCAGACAAGCCACATTCCTACACAAACAGGCTAGAATAAAGGTTTTCCCCTTCCGTGCTTTGGGAGGTTGACTGGTAATCATGAAAGGTCATCTAAGGACTGACAGTGGGTTCAGGAAAGAATCCACATAAAAGCAGAAATAAAACTTAAAAAGCAAAAACAAAAACAAGAGAGAAAATGAAATTTAGGAGAGAACAGAGCAGTGCAGAAATACAATATGTCACCAAAGAACTATTTCTATTTTCAAAGAGGTAGAAAGAAATAATCAAATGACTGAAACACAATCACATCCCAGGGTTGCTGTGCTTAGGTTTTCTTTTTCTTTTTTCTTTTCTTTTTTTTTTGAGTTGTTTTTTTTTCAGAATGTCTGTGTGTGTGTGTAGCTCTGCCTATCCTGGAACTCACTCTGTAGACCAGGCTGGCCTTGAACTCTCAGAGATCCACCTGCCTCTGCCTCCTAAATTCTGGGATTAAAGACGTGCGCCACCACGCCTGGCATCTTCAGAATCTTGAGGGAAGATGATTTCCAACACAGAAGTACACAGATCCCCACAAATCCTCACTCAAATGAAGACTAGGAAAAGGCACATCACGCACCAAGCCACTCTCAAGCAGCCTGTTCAGTTGAGTCTGGCCATGTACACCAAAACAAGGGAGCAAAGCAAGAGAAACAGACGTGGGATCAACTACTGAACCCAACACAGGAGAATGAAGGACATGCCCAGGGTGAGGGTGAGGAGGTCATGAATGCAGAAGGCCTTGAGATTAACCAATGGCAGGAGGTCAAAAGTTGTTGTGTGCTGAGGAAATATGTACTCTTCCGGAGGGAAGGCTGGTTGGGGATAAGTACCTAAACCAAGGAAAGGCAGAACTTCATTAACTGCCAAGAGAGCAGATGTTACATGGAAAAGGATATATAATGATAAGATATTAAGTAGCTTAGCTATGAATCATACTTTCAAACACTGATGTAAACAATTACAACTATTTTGAGAGGAGTGAGAAGTGGAGTTGGGAACATGGTGAGGCAATGTAAGAAACTTAGCTACTAAATGTCTGACACAGGAAACAGATTGAATCTAAAACTGAAATCAGGAGATAGCAGTGGAAAGTTTTCTGCTGATAAATGTGGAAGCAATTATTAGCAGAAACAGTGCAGTGCATGGGAGAGGAAATAAGGGGCAAATGAATGATGCAAGGGGCTTTGCTGTAAGTCTTTTATAATTACTTGATTTTAAAGACCAAGCATCAAAATGTACATAGACTGAAAGTGTAAACACAGTAGATGTGACAATATTAATACAACATAAAATAATATTCAAGCCAAAAGTATTAGAATGAGAAAAGTTATTTCATAACGGTAAAAGATTCTATCAAGAGACTTATTGTCATGAATCTTTTAAATGTGTAGCCCAGGCTGGCCTTGAACTCGTGATCCTCCTGCCTCCGCCTCCTTCAGCAAATCCTACCTGCATGCACCACCACAACCAGCTTGTCGTGAATCTTTATCTCGTAATTACATATAATAATTAAGTAATAGTCTAAATGTGTATTAAAATATGACAAAAACATTAGCAATAACAAACTTATTATCCAACCTTTCTCAAAAAACCCCTGAGATTAAATTTGTATTCATGTGAAGACATGAATAGTATAAGTAAGTAGATATATATTTACACAGCTATGTAAATACTTGCATATGTATATATCCAAATACATTCTCTCCAGTTGGCCTTAGAACATTGACTACAATAAGGGGCAGGGAGGTAGCTCAGCAGATGAAGCTGCTTGGCACGGAGACTGAAGACTTGAGTTCAGTCTGCAGGACCCACATGGTAGAAAGAAAACAAATTCCCACTACTTATCCTCTGATTGCCAGTGTGTGCCATGTGCATGTTCCCACACATGCTCACACAGAAAATAAATAAAATAAAATGTAATTTAAAAAATTTTCAGAAACATTAGTCATCAGTACATGTTAAAAATTCCAGCATAGTTCAACAGGAACATACATACATGGCCGTACAGTCTCGGGACACAGGCCATAAAGTTAGAAATAAGGGAAGTAACATGGGAGCAAAAAAAGTTAGTCACTTATAATCCTCCAATGTTTAATCTCTAGAATAAAAATTAATGGATATCATTAACTCTTTTGAAATGAACAGTATTTAACATGGCAAAAACAGAATCTTGAACATGACAACATCTTGAAGAACATGTGTGTAAAGGGCTGGGGAGATGGCTCAGTTGGGAAAGTACTTGCCATTCAGTTCAGCTCTAGTTCCCCCCAGAACCCACTCAGGAAAGGCAGGTGGTGCTGTGTGCTTATAACCCTAGGGCAGCGGAGACACGTGGATGCCTCAGGTAGCTGGCCTGCCAACTTAGCCTAATTAGGAAGCTCCAGGCCAGTGTGAGGCAACATGCCTGAGAAACTATACCCAAGGCCATCCTCTGTTACACACACACACACAAACACACCACACCACATGATCTCTATAAAAGTAAGAGAAATTAGTTGAAATGAAAAAAAAAATCAATATAACAAAAAACTGTTAGAGGAAGTTAGTGGGGAAAACAGATAAACTTTGAAAACTCAGAACTGAAAAGGAAAGATATATACATAAAATAAAATTGAGGGACAGCACTGTAATTTCTCATCAAGAATTTTAACATCTAGATGAAACACTTTCTAGGAAAATATAAATGACCAAAAGTAATGTTTTAAAAAGCAAAAATCGGCCAGGCATGGTGGCACACACTTTTAGTCCCAGCACTCAGGAAGCAGAGTCAGGAAGTGAGTTTGACGCCAGCCTTGTCTACGAAGTGAATTCCATGCCAGCCAGGGCTATGTAGAAAGATTGCCTCAAAAACAAAGCACACAAGCAAACAAATAAAAGCCTCTCCTTGAGTTCTCTGCTTAAGTTACTGGAAACTTCTTCCAGACTCAGGAGGCAGGTAAAGCTTCTACAGACCTAGAAAAATAGGCTGCCTACATCATTTTAAAAGCCTAACATAGTCCTGAACAGACAAAATTCTTAAGAAATAGAGTAAGAAGGAACCTATAAAGAATAACTATCGAAAACATAGATGTAAAGGATCCTAAAAGCAGGCTGTGAAATGCAATTTACCCGAGCTCTCAAAGAACAAAAGTGTCTCTCTCTGCATGTTTATTCTCGACGTCTAGGACAGTCCAACCTTGAGAAAGCATTAACTGCAGTGGAACATTTGCAACTTAAAGAAGAGAAAAAATAGACACATATGTAGTTTTCTCAAATGTAGAGCACAATTTCCATCCAATTCCAACCTCTTTTTAAGTAAATTAGAAAAAAAAGAGAATTTTCTTTTGGTAAATTCTTTACTTACTGATGAAATAATACAGGTGTCCCATAAAAGCCAGGATGATACGGACTACTGACACTATTACCTACCTTTGTGTTGGATATTCCTTGAGTTAAGCCAAGAAGCAAGAGACAGATACCAGGAACAAGGAAGGAAACTGCTCCACTGTCTGTGGGTGATGTAATAGTCTCCCTAAAAGAAAACAAAAAACAAAAAAACCAGAAAACATCAAAGCAGTGAGTTCAGACAGCTACTCGCAAAATCCAGCGGCTTTCCTATATGTTGTCATTGAAGACTTAGGTCCTCCAGGACAGTGGTTCTCAACCTTCTTACTGCTGTGACCCTTTAATAAAGTTGTGACCCCCCCACCCCAAACATAACATTTTTCTTGCTACTTCATAACTGTAATTTTGCTACGGTTATGAATTGTAATGTAAATATTTGTGTTTTCCGATAGTCTTAGGTGACCCCTGTGAAAAAGTTGCTGAACCGCCCTTGCACCCAAGGGTCATGACCCACAAGCTGAGAAACACTGCTCTAAAGCTTTTTCACCTAAGGGACAAATGCCATAGAAGTGACTTAAAATGAAATGAAGAAAAATGTAGCTTTCAGGAAATACAAGAGGTCTCATGTTTTAAAACTGACAGTGAGCTCATCAGTCTGTAAACTCCAATGGGAATTTCAACTGGACATTCAGGGGAAGTTGGCAAACTAACTCCAAGTACTCCTGGGAGAGGAAAGTATCAAGAACTGTGACAGAAATACTGAAAAACGGGGATAATGAGAGGAGAATCATCCTGCCAGACTGCAAAACAAACGGCAGGACTACAGCAGTTAGAGCAGGGAGATAGCCATTGGGGAGCGATAAACACAAAAGCACCATTTATACTGGGGAATTTATTGCATCACCCAAGCGGCGGTTCAAATTAGTGTGGGAAGTGGTAGGACATTGGCTATCCACTGGGAAATCACAGGTCACTGCCTTACATCACGGGGGAAGTGATTGATTTCAGGTCCAATTAGAGAAAGTTCCAAATAGAGACTTGTGAACTGGGAAGAAACAGGGATGCTGCCGTGGAGCCAGCTTTCCTATTCAATGACCCAGACCGGCTCTCTGAGTAGGAGTCCTAGAACCCAGGGCTCTCCTTCCCTGGGTGTGAGATCCTGCAGGAAGAGGGAGCGCTCTAAGATGTGCTTCTTCGTGCTTCTGGTCCTTCCAAGTCCTGTTTCATCAGCCTGGAGATGCCCAAGCCACTCATACCACTTTACACTGCAGCAGCAGCAGCCAGTAAAACCAGATCCACCTGGGCGTTAATACTATTCCTGAGCTGATACTGATGCCGGAGACCTAACAGTAAGTATGGTGGAAAATCCCCTTCAGATCGTAGACACAAAAGTTCTGAGTTACCGCTGTCAGAGATTTGACTTCCACCACACGTGGCTTGTTTTGGCTCAATCAGCTCAGTAGATTTTTTTTTTTTTGGAAAAATTTAAATTTATTTGTTTTTTTGTTTGTTTACAGGTCATTTTATTTACTTACTTACTATTGACCAGAGGACGGCCTTGGGGACCTTCTAATGGTGTGGGTCCCGGGATCAAACTCAGGTCATCAGATTTGAGAGCAAGAGCATTTAAGCACTGAACAGGTCTCTATAGTGCAGGTCAGAAGAGTTTAGGGAGTGGTGTGCATTCCTTCCCAACTTGTGCTGTCGAACAGAACTTTTCACAATAGAATTACTCTGTGTCTTCACTTTCCAGTTCAATGGCCACACCACGGGCTATTAAACTTTTAAATCTGGCTGGTTCGACAGGAACTGAATGCTCCAGCCAGGTAGAGAGCCTAATGAAGGAGTCTCACAGTACAGATTGAGACTAGAACTGGGGGAGTCTGAAGAGAAATTGTTAGTTTCTTAACTGATACAGATCCAGCTACAAAGTCAGTGGCTTAAAACAGTTCTAATGAGTCATCTCACACTTCTGGGGGTCAGGAGGCCAAATTCATCTTAATATAGGTGGATGAAGTTAAGATTGGCAAGGCAGGTTCCTCTGGAGGCTTTGGGATTTGAAGCTACTCTGTGCTAGTCTTTTCCAGAGTCCAGAGGCTGCCTGAATCCTATAAGCATGTGACCTCTTCCTGCATCTTCAAAACCAACAGTGTAGCTTCTTCAAAATCTCACTCTTAAGAGGCTCTGTGGCTTATCTGGTGAAATCTCACTCTCTCTCTTCCCCACCCCCCTCCTCATTCCTTCTGTCCTCTCTTCTGTACTCATATCATTTTCTACCTCTGACTTATTGCCTTCCTTGTGTAAGAACCCTTCTGATTTCTTTAGGGCCACCAGAATATAAATTAGATAGATTTCCCCATCTCAAGATCCTTGACTTCAGTGCAAAGACTCTTCTGCTGTGGAAGAGGGCATAGTCACACATTCCTGGGACATCTTTGTAGGGAGAGGGTGTCAGGCCGCCTATCGCCTAGGATGTCCAACCATTCTTACTACATGAAGTCCATGCAAACAGCACCAGCTCTGGAGTTGGCTTGGAAATCTACTTAACCCAGAACCCTCTGTATTGACCCAGTTCTCTCCTTCCTGTTGTATTTAGCACGGTCGGTCCACTACTCTCCAGAGTGCGGAGAGCAGGGTCTGACCCTTGGGGAGAAAGCTAATAGACCCACCCAGTGGACGGAGAAAAAGAGCTTCAGTTCTTGGAGCCTGGGAGGTGGGGGACTTAGGGTGAGGGACAAGTGAGCAAGAGGCGATGTCATTTTGTACATGTGTACAGATGTGCGTGTTGTCCAGACACTGGAGAGGTAGTGACTGTTTTTTTGAGCTGAAAAGTTTTGTAAACAGAGCAATGTTTAAAGATTATACTGCCCCGCTGATGTGTAAATTGGGTGGAGGAGGGGGGGCGATGCTGGAGGGTGAAGAACTAGTGAATAAATACAGGTATGGAATATTTTGTTTCAGAGGGAACAACCAGAGAAAAAAGTGCATGGCAGAAACACCTTGTCAAACAGAAAGCGCACTCAACATACCACCACTGAGATAAACCAAACCAAACAATAATAATAATAACAACAACAGCCGCTTAAATCATTTTTGAAAGAAACACAATTTCCGATTTTATTGGTTTATGCACTCCAGGGTTTATGAAATTGTCGGGTCTGTTCAATGACTTTGTTAATGCCTACCTCTGTCACCGCCAGCGTATGTTTCACTGAAATTCACCCAATACAGGGTACTCTGAGACCTTTCCACCCGCACCAAGTGATTTTCAAAGCCCTGTTGACGACCTACCATGCTGGAAAGAGCACAGTGTTCCAGGCTTTTGAAGGAGCCCACCCTTCCAGCATCGAAGGGATGGATTTTAGTACCGGAAGTCGTGTCATTTGTCACCTCTCACCTTGAAGAGAGAGAAACAAGCCCTGCTCTTACCAGATGGCAGATCTCTGTGGCTTGTGTGCCATCTGGAATTGGTTTTGATAAATCCAAACATGAGGCCGGCGTTATCTTTCTAGCTAAATGTAACAGTTAGTTCATTAGCCTGGCAACCTAAGCATTGCTTTCACAGGCTAAACAACAGAGGGCTGGAGCTGGATGTGTGTTCTGCTCACCAGGAAGCCACCAAAGAGAAATCAGTCAGCCTTCAGTGACCTCTAGAATGATTTCAAAGATCCAGAGGCCGGCTGAGTCCCTGAAGGGGTGTAGACTCTGCCCTGGGGACCTGTCGGTGGCTGCATCTGGCAGGATGGGGGCGGGGTTTGGATGAGCTTCCTATCCTGGGTCATTACTCAAAGCGCTCTAGTCTCCAGACACCTAAAGACTAATGGCAGCCAGAAACTTTCCTCTTTCTCTTCAGAGAACTGCCATCTTTATGTTTGTGCACAGACATAAAAAAGTAAAATCGTTTTCCAAGCTTGTAACAAAACAGCAGCCCTACCCCAGCCTTTCCAGTCCTCACTTTAAAATGTATCCAGTTCCTGGCTCAGCTGTTTCTTTAGATTTTTTTTCTTATCTCCTTATTTTTTGTGAGCCTGTGCGTGTGCATGTGTGTGTGTGTGGTGTGTCTTCGTGTGTTCATGTGATGTGTGCTTTTCATTAAACCTTCGTCACCCTTCCTACAACAACAATATTTTTTTGTTTGTTTTCTGGAAACAGTCTCTCTCTGAACACAGCACAGGTTGTCCTGGAACTCACTATGTAGCTCAAGCTGATTTCAAACTCACACCAATCCTCCTACTTCAGCCTCTGAGTACAGGAATTACAGGTGTGAGCTACTATGCTTGACTCAACAATCTTTTGTGTTTCGACTTTTATGTGTTAATCAGTAATTGACCCTCATTCTTATAAATATTTTCAAACAGATGTTTCTCCTTTAGGTACTCAAATAGTAAGTATTTATTAATATCATTTTTCCTTTGGGTAGACCCCTTCTTTGATAGTATATCTTTCTGTTTGTTGTTCAATGTCACCAACAGACAGACCATCCTCAGCATGGATGGGTACCTTTCCCTCTCGCGGGGCTGGAGACTGGTGCTGGATCTAGCGATCTCTGCTCAGACCCCTCCTCATCCTGGTAGAGCCCATTATTCCTTTAAGAACATGAGAGAGAAGCTAGGCATGGGAAAGAGCAGGGCTGTAATACCAACACACTGGGGCAGGAGGATCCCAAGCTTGAGGTTAACCTGAGGAGCTACTCGGCTAGACTGTCTCACAAAATCAACCAACCAACCAACACAGGACAGAGAAAAGCAAAGAAAAGCTTGGAATTCCATTCCATAAACTCTCATCATGGCTGGCTAGGTTCAGTTTGAAATGTTTTCCTGGAGGTTGTTGAAGGTGTGTATGTTCATTGTCCTCTATCACTCACAGCAGAAATTGACCCATACTGATGCCCAGTCTCCCCCCAAAGCCTTGACTGTCTTTTTAAAAATACTGTTTGAGTCAGTGGAAGTCTTTAAGATTCTCTGTTGGTCTGGGGTCCCTTGCTAAGCCATGTAACCTATGGACAGTTCTCCAGTTGCTTGGTGAGTCCCCTTCACCTACAAATGCATTCTTTTCTTCCAGGAAACCATCTCATTCAGTGTTTCCTTCCTTGGCTTTTCTCTCTTCTCTGATCCTCTGACCATACGGAGATGCCCTTCTGAGTGGATCTCAAAGTGTGATGGTGAAGAAAGCCCCCAAACAGCACTGCTGGTTAAGAGGAAGCCACCTGGCCTGGGAGAGGCTGTGGGAAGGCCAGGGCTCCTCATAAGGGTGTTTTCAGTCATCAGGGTTTCCCCCAAGCCATTCACTTTGTAAAGAAAGCAGTGACAGGCTGAGCTACAAGACTGGAGGGAGAAAGTTGTGGTGAATAGAAAATGTAGGGATCCGGGGGCCAAATTTCTTCCTAATACCTTCTTTTTACATTTTAGAAAAGATTGTTTATTTTATGCATGTGAGTATTTTGCCTGTTTATGTATACATTTACCATATGGGTGCCTGGTGTCCTTGGCATTCAGAACAGGATGTCAGATCCTGAAATTAGTGTTAGGGATGGTTATGAACTGCCATGTAAGTGCTGGGAACCAGCAGTGTCTTAATATCTACCCAACTATCCAGCCTCCTCCTTATTAAGTTTCTCAACCTCATTGACTTATTATCTTTTTGTTTGAGAGAGACTCTCTCTCTATCTCTTTCTTTCTCCCTCCCTCTCTCCCTCCCTCCCTCCCAGGCTGATCTTGAATTCCTCAGCTCAAGCAAGCTTCCTGCCTTTGCCTCTGGAGTGATGGGAGCTACAGACACATTAGATTGTGGCCAGCCTCCCTTGGCTCTTGGTTTATTGGGCATAGAAGAAGCAGAAAGGGAAATGTAGCACCTTTTTCTTTTGGCCTCTTTCCTTCTTATACCATAGCTGGGGGGGCAGGGGGAGAGTGAAGCACTTTTGAGTTTGGACAGAGGACTTATTCCTGTAACCTTACTTGGGAGAAAGCAGAGTGGGCAAGACAGAAAGCAGTGGAAACTCCCAGGTGTTCTGAAGTGTAAAACATTATTTCCAAAAGCTTTGCAGATACTCTCTCCATGTTCACCACGATGCTCTGCAAATACGAGGGAGTGCCTATAAGTTCTGCAGGTGTTCTTCCTGTGGAAGGTCTGAACATAAAGGCTTCGTGGATGTGATGGCCGTGGGAGAGGCTGTAGCTAGGTGTCTTTTTGTTTCCTGTATGAGAATATCATCCATATTAAAAAAAAAAAGTAACTGTGCTAGAAAGCTCAGTGGAAAAAATGCTTACCTAGGTGGTGGTCTCCAATACCATTCTGTAAGAAAGTGGTCAGACACAAATAGCACCCAGGGGGACAGCAGGAAGCTGGCTTGGTGGTGAGGTTGTGGGGCTGATGGAGAATGTGCTGGGGAACTGGAGGATTTTTTTGTTTTGAGTAGGGTGCTATTTCTAGAAATAGTACAGGGATATACAGCTCTTGAGTTTGCTGAATTTATACTTGAGATATGTGCATTTCACTTTATGTGGAATGGAGTGGAACCCCCCCCTTTTTTTAAACTTTTAAACTAAAACTAGGAAAATTAAATGAGCAAGCTTTTCAAAATGTCCAGAGAGTGCTCTGGCTGTTGCTCACCTTCTGAAGTCACCTCTGACCTTGTCTAACTCAGTTCTCTTTCAGGGATTACCAGGTAAAGCTGGCTGGCTCGCTAACTTCCCATCTGTGTCCCTCCACCCCATCTTTTCATGCATTATCACTTTCTTGTTTTGTAGTAACATTTTCTTACATGAATCTTTTTCTTCAAGACTTTAAGCTGCCCAATGTCCAGAATCCTTGTTCCCCCATTTTGCCTCTTGAGATTCCTCTAGTGTACTTTCTAGTTTTTCAGAGAAGGCTTGGTAAGTGTTGGTTGAATGGAAGAGGAAAAGCTTATCTGAGATAATGGGAGGTTCTTGGGTCCCAGGAAAGCAAGGGTGGAAATCCTGGGTATCCAAACTTGAGTAAGTGAACCACACTAGCTTTAGGCTATTTTCATGTATAAAAAGTAGATATTAAAGGTAGTTTCACCGAGTAGATGACAAACAGAAATAGCACCTGTAGGCACACTACACCACCTGACTCTTAATGATCATACTAGTCCATTTTCTGTTGCTATGACAAAGTAGTTGAAGCTGGTAAGTTGTAAAGAACAGAAGTTTATTTAGTTCATGGTTCTGGAGGTTCGTGAGTGACCACGCCAGCTTCTGCTCAGCACTAGCCAGGGATTCGTGGCCACACATGGGGGAGGTCAACTGAATGGTTAGACAGGGAAGTCTGAAAGACAGGAAGTAGGAAGGTTACTCTTGCTTTTCTCATTCCCTCCCAAGGGTGATGCCCTGGGTGACCTCTCTCTCCCATGAGGCCTTCTGTGTAGTTGGGGGAAGGGGTGCGCACAGGTGTGGAGCCAGAGGACAACTTGCAGGAGATGGCTGTCTTTCCACGTGTGGGTTCCAGGGATCAAGCTGAGGTTGTTAAGCTTGGGAGCAAAGCATCTTTTTTTTTTTGAGATAGGGTCCACTCATTATGTAGATTAGGCTGGCCTCAAACTCAGATGGTTGTGAGACACTACATGGTCGCTGGGGACTGAAATTACAACTTCTGTAAGGTAAGTGTTCTTAACTGATGAGCCATCTCTTCAGGCCCAAAAGCATAAGTACACGCCCAACGTGGGGCTCGAACCCATGACCCTGAGATTAAGAGTCTCATGCTCTACCAACTGAGCTAGCCAGGGACTCTGGGAGCAAAACATCTTTACCCAGGCATCATCTCAGAGCCCAGGCCTACAGTTTTAAAACATTTTAAATTATGCGCATGAGTGTGTCTATATACGGAGTATGTGGACAGTTGCCTCAAAGGCCAGATATGTCAGATGCTCTGGAGCTGCAGTTACAGAGGGTAGTGGGCTGCTTGAAGAGGGTGCTGAGGACTGAATTCAGGTCCTCTGCACCAGTGAGCCATCTCTCCAGCCCCAATTGTGGCACTTCCACTGCCTTTCACCATTGCCACATTGGAAGCTAGCTAGCTTCCAGCATGTGAGTCCTTGGGGTACAAGCCATGCTCAAACCGTAGCAGTGAGTGCTGAGTGCAGTTATGAATCTTATTAATACATATTTTTTAAAGGGAGAGGTAATGGAAATATAGCCAGGGATTGTAAGAGTCGGTAATTCCCCACAAGCCTTCCTCACTAGAATGTTCTAGCTTGAGCTTGGCTGGCACCCCACTGAGATCTCCCAGTCTTCCTAGATTTCTTGTGTTGGGGACAGGACAATGCAAGTGTCATTGCAGGCAGCAGGAGATACAGGTAGCTACCACCAGTTGCCCATGCCTTTGGCATTCCCCACGGAGCACCATAGACACCTTCTTCATCATGATTGCCTGCCCCATCATGGACGACTATGGCCTCTTCGTACTGCATAAGTCACAGATTCATGTCTCAAGACCTATTACTTGAATCCTATAATATCTTTACTTCTCTTCCAGACCTCTAACTATTGTTATAAGAAAAGAAAAATCAGGCTCCTCTGAGTCACTTCTCTAATGAAGTTATTGAGTCAACTAATAAAGACTATCTTTAAATAGCCCCTTACTAGATGCTTACTAGGCATCAGTCAGCTTTACTGATGCTGTTCTGGCTTGTCACCTTAAGGTCTTTTGAGGCAATCATTCACTCCTAGATGGTGTTTGTGGAATTGTTGATGCTCCAGGGTACTTACTGAACACACTCAGCTCACGACGCCCAGGACACATGTTCACCCGTGGCGTGCTCTGTGTCCCACAAATGTGGGACCCCCTTCTTTGAGAGCCTGTGAGAAGCACCAGTTGCTACTTTGGCACAGCTTTCTCGCTGTGCTCAGTCTCTAAGTGAGGTCTTACATGGAGGAGAGTAGTTAGGTACATGGAAGTATGTTTTGTTGACTTCTGATGGGCTCTATTATTTGGATAGAGGGACTGCCCAGGGTTTTGGCTCTTGTACTTGTTTGCCATGACCTGTCACTGGCTCTTTGATCCAGGGGAGAAGTCTCAGTTTCACTGTTGTCTGGGGAGCGTGCAGTCATCTGCTTCTTGCACAATCCCACACCAGAAGCTGCTTGCCATGGCTGTTCTACAGGTAATGCAACACCAGCACAGGTACACTTGTCTTGCAAAACACCTTGCCATATGACTGCTTCAAAATCTGGATGTGTATGGTGCATGTGCGCGTGTGTGCGTGCCTGCCTGCCTGCCTGCGCAGGCCAAAGGAAGATGTTCGGTGTTCTCTGCCACTCCCCGCTGTTATCACATGGGGCCAGTAGGCTCCTTGGGTTATTACAAAACAATTCTCTATCCTTATTTGTTCTATGTTTAATAGAACAGGGTCTCTCCCAGAACCTGGAGCTCACAGTTTCTTTGCTTAGCTGATGGCTTCCAAGCCACAGCGATCCTCAGCACAGGGGTTGCAAGTGCATGCAGCTGAGGCTGGCTTTGTAGGCGTGTGCTGTGATCTGAACATAGGTCCTGAAACAACAAGCAATGGGACCCGCCTTTCAGCATGGAAAGTCGAACTTTTAGGTGTGGACGTCATGACATTGAACATTTTCTAGACACCACTTTTATTAGACTCAACTTAAAACATTTTCAGTCAAAAAAATTTAAAACATAGTTGCTTTGGACTAGGGGGGTGCATTTAATTTTTTTTCTGTAATTAAAAAAAATTCTTTAGACATAGAACAAATAAGGATAGAGAATTGTTTTGTAATAACTCAAGGAGTCTACTGGCCCCATGTGATAACAGCGGGGAAGGAGAAAGCTCCATTCTCCTCACTGACCTTAGCTGGCACATGGAGGCTTTGGCAATGGTTGGCATTGTGCTTCTCAGACTCATCTGGTAAGTCTGATCTTGGAGGTAAAAATCCTTTCCTGGTAGGCTCTGCTTTAGCACCTTTAGGATGAGGGAAGATCTGCCTTGGCCGGGTCCGGGTGCACCCTTCAGTGCCCACACTCCCTCCTTTCCCCATCCTTTACTCCTTTGCTATGCTTCTATTCCGTGACTTCTGGTTAGACATCTCACCTTCCCTGGCTGATTTCCTCATTCTTAAATGCCATGACCGGGGCAGCCAGATGATCCCCAAGTGAGCAATCGGAGAAGCAATTTGAACTCCAGAACTTCCTAACCCCATGCTCACCTTCTAGCAGGAAGGGAGATAAGTACATACTGAAGATCTTGGTCGCTCTCAGCATCTCTCTGCACCACTGCGGTCCTCAGTTCTGCTCACCGCAGATCCCTCCTTTCTCTTCAAGTGAACCAAACCACTTTTTTAATGATTCTTATTTTGCCAGCAAGCTCTTTCTGAGATTTACCTTACTGATGGGCCCTGTTCATCTCCAGTCTCTTCCTTTTGTGTCCCTTGTCTGCTAAACCATCAGCCCATCCAGGGGATTCTATTCCCAATGAACAATGGTCTGGCTTCTTACCTATCTGATTCTCTTATATCTCTCACCTTATCTGACTCATCCAGGAACCTACGTGATAAGATGCATTTCTACAATTGACAAACATAGAAATGGGTTACAGCAGAATGGGCCTGTCAGTAAAAGCCTGAAACCTCAGTCAGCAATTACTCTTAAGATCTTCAGAACCCACATTTCCATATTCTGCCAATAAATGTAGAGGTTAGGATAGGGCACAGAGATGGAACATGTCGTCCAGGAGAATCCAATAGGGCTACAGAAGGATTTGTCTCACGTGGGTCCTGGAAGTTGACTCCATGTTTCAGTGGTTCTTTACAAAGAAGTAGCTCATTGAACAGGCGCAAAAGGGTGTGGAGATTCACCTTGATTCTTAGGGTACCTGTAGGAGTTAGATAAATTAGATTTAGGAAATATATAGGAGTTTCTGATACTGTCTCTTAATTCGGGGGCCTGAAGAGCATTTTCAGCATGAAGTCAGCAAAAACAGGAAAGACTCAAGACTTGAAGAAACAAAGTATCTGGCCTGACATTGTTTTCAGCTGCTAAGTGGGCGGAGCCCAAATTAAGCTGAAACAGAGTTCCTCCTATTTGAGGACAGTGCGTGGAGCCCAGAGGAGAAGAGGCCCCTGATGCTAGAGAGCTCCAAGAGTCCTGCTGAAAAAAGGGCTGGCCATTGATGGCCAGCTCTCTCCCTGAAGCAGAAAGAAGCCGGTGAGCAAAGAAAGCCTGAGCAAGACACCGAAAGGCCAAGGACTGGACCCTGTGGCTCAGCTTTTGCCTAGAGGGGTTTGATCTGTCCAAACAGTGGCCTAAAGAAAACGGTGCCTGGCTTTAAGGACTGAGGCAGAGCAGCTAAGTTCCTGATTCAAAAGAAGTAAGTTGGCCTGCAGACGGCTGGGGTCTCCCACAGAGAAGAAAGCATGAAGCCTTATTTAAGGTGAGACTACAAACCTGCATCTGAGAGATCCAGAAAAAGGACTGCTAAGTGTGTTAATGAATCTACAACAAATACTGTGTTCCTGACGACTGAGGACCTGCCCCAGAGACTGTATCATTCTAAAAGGTTATGAAAGTAGTTGTTATGATTATCAATAGGTTTAGTGGATAGGTTAAAGGGGTTGTAGGAATTTATAGGATTAATAGTTAAGAAATTGTTGGTGTTTGTTATAAGTGAATTTAGTAATAAATAAATAAGTGTTAAATAATAATTTAAAAGTTCGGTTACAGGTACCAGCTTAGGCTCATGGGTGTTTCCAACAGGGTCAGAGAGGGCATCAACTCTAATCCAGTACATTATACAGTTGAGTAAACAGACAGCTACAGGAAAAAACACAGGTCACATTTGGCCACAGAGGCTTTCAGGAAACAAAGGACAAGTGAATAAACTGTGTGGAACAGGACAAATCCAGTCAATCCATCCAGGGGCCCCTCCCCTCCTGCTGGGAATCTTTCTTGGTGCAGACATACAGAAGCTCTAATGAGGTGTACCTTCCGCAAGGTCATTCCCTGTGGAATTGAAGTGTCACCCACTGCTGATGCTCCCTCACTCCTTCTTGGGTATGTCCTCACTGAACTTTGAGATGCTGAATGAGAACAACCAGATGCTGAGAGGAGGAGAGGAGCCACCCAACACAGAGCTGAAGCAGGCTCTGTTAGTGGGACAAAGCTCTAGAGTATTTCTTGGTACAAGAGCAGTCACCAGCCATCTTCACAAAGCCCCAGTCCCTAGAGAACTGCTTAGCTATCTGTCATCTGCTTCCTACAGCCTCCTGCTTCACGCGAATCCCCTTATGGCTCAGGTGTTTCCGTACCACTCACTAAAACATTAGGTCAAATTCCAGGCCCCATGTGAGACAAATCCTACTGTAGCCCTGTTGGATTTTCCTGGGTAACATGTTCCATCTCTGTGCCCCATGAATCTCTGCTTGTCCATGTGTGAGAAGAAGCCTCTAGAAATCTACCTGGTAGGATCGAAGTCACTACTAGCACAGTGCTTGGTCCATGGTAACTATTGGTATGATCTACACCCTGTCCTCTGCAGACTGCAGCCTCCCAGAGATTCGGGACCAGGTTGTTCATTTCTGTATCCCCTACGCCTGGCACCTTTCAGCTTTGTAATAAATGTGTACAGGGCAGAATGAGAGAGAGCCGTTCTGGCTAACTGCGCCTCAGCATCTGGTGCTCACAGTCCCGTGGTTTCCAGGCTGCTCGCTAGAGCGATGATTCTTCGGTCCAAGATGCCAGCCTCCGACAGGCTCCTTTGTTCACCAGGACTTAGGACTGTCACCCGAGGAGAGGGTGACCTTCATACAGACTTTCCTTATGCTGCCATGAGAACAAAGAGAAGAGAATGAGCATCTTTACTCTGGGTCATTCTAGAATCTATGTGGCAGGATGTGGGAGGAAACAGTTTCATGGCTGGTTCACAGGGAGCCCTGGCTCAAGGGCAGTGGAAGTGGCATCTTGCACAGGGATCACACTCTTATGCAGATGGTGCCTGTGGGTGGCACATAAACATGACCTTTGCCTCCTTTCAGAGGTCAGGTTTGGTGAGAGGTTTCAAATGACCAAGAAAGTCGATCCAGTGTCTGCTTTTATGATGTGGGGGGCCATAACCCTGCACTGTAGACATTCAGCCAAGAGCTGAACTGATTTACCCTTGGCCAGGACACTGTTCCACCAACCCCATACACTCACTCTTGGGGGAAACCAACAAGGCAGTGGCTGTGGGCAGAGATCGGTTTAGTCACTGGGAATAAAATCTCTTGAGCCTGCCTGGGCTACCAGACAGTTCTCAGTTCACTTCTAAAATTGGAAAGAAATGTTTACCTTCCCTGTTGTGCCTCCCGTCACCACAGAGCAGACCAGGTGTCCTCTGCCTCTTACAGTCTGCCGAGTGGCACCCTGCACCCCTGCACCCATCATATCTACATGACACTCATGGACATCTCTCTTCTGTATTATTATCACTTATATGAATCTCCTGGATTGTCTCCATGGTCAGATAAATATGTCTGTTCCCCTCTAGTGCTAGGTACCATCCATGCCTTGGCTGTGAGGAATCCTGGGAAGGTTCTTCCAATGAACAGAGGAAAAGTAAAGTAAAACCTTGAGATGCCAAAAACTATGAAAAGCTTCAAAAATAGTGAGAGATCTCATGTAGTCATTTAGAGGTGAAACTAGCCAAGTGAGTAGGAAAATAAGCGAGTCCTTGGAAGGTAAGGTGGAAGGGCTTTTCTTTCTCTTATGTGTATGTATGTATGTGTGCATGTGTATTTATATTCGTGTCCTGGTGCTTGTGGGCCATGTGTGAAGGTGCAAAGTTGACATTGGGAGCCTTCTCTGATTGGTCTCCACTGTATTCATTGGTACACGGCTCACGTGAACCCAGAGCTCGCTGATGTGGCTAGACTGGCTAGCAGCTTGCTCTAAGCATCCCTTATTTATACCTTCCAGGCACTGGAATGGGTCTCCACACCCATCTGGCATTTATGTGGGGTCTGAGAATCCAAATTCCAGCCCCCAGGTTCGCATGGCAAGTGCTTTAACCACCAAGCCATCTCCAGAGATCCGCCTTTTTCTTTTAAGCATGTCTAGCTACTTTCCAAGCTACCCAAGGAACTGTATTGTATTTTAAAATCCTTTCAAATCTACATTGCTTGGCACGTTTTGGACATAATTTTTTTTCCATTTTCCTTTTTGTTTTTAAAGATGACATTATCACGGGGCAGTGGTTGTGCATGCTTTTTTTTTTTTGGTTTTTTTTTCGAGACAAGGTTTCTCTGTGTAGCCCTGGCTGTGCTGGACTCACTTTGTAGACCAGGCTGGCCTTGAACTCGCAAAGATCCGCCTGCCTCTGCCTCCCAAGTGCTGGGATTAAAGGCATGCGCCACCACCGCCTGGCTTGTGCATGCTTTTATAGGCACTTGGGAGGCAGAGGCTGGAAGATCTCTGAGTTCAAGGCCAGCCTGGTCTACATGGTAAGCTCCAGGACAGCCAGGGCTACATAGAAAAACCCTGTCTTGGAAAACCAAACAATGAGATAAAAATATCTTTAGAATTTTGATTATTAAGAAGTGGCTATGCTTAATGTAAACAACTTAGACACATAAAATAGAAAGTATACAATGTTACAATGTAACTAGGTCCATGGCCAAGAGGTTACATACTGATGTCTTTTCTGTAGTTTTAATGCAATGTGACACATATTTATACTTGCTGAATCTGAATTGGCTTTTAAAAATTAGTGCAACATCACAGCCTCCTTTGCAAAGGGACACAGTTTTCTCTTGTTCTGTTTTTTAACCACTGCTAGAATTTCAGGCCGGTTTTGGTTTTTGCTGTTACAGGCTACACTGTAATGAAATCCTTGCACACAAATCTTTGTCACATGTTTCTGCAATTACCCTTAAATGTGGAAGTTGTGGGTTCAAAGGCACACGCATTTAACATTTTAAAAGCCGCATTTTCATCCAAAAAACTTCATGCGTTTGCTTTTGCAATCTCTAGCCCATAGTAGAAATTGACACAACCTATGGGGCATCCCAACCTTGGCATGTGTTGGGAAACATGGAGCTGATGGGTTATCATAGTGTGATAGGTGGGAGATGCTGTATGCTTTCCAACTGTTTTTACATACAAAGCACACACTCTTTTAGACCTTCATAGTAGTCCATTGGCTGAGTAGAATTTTACCTTTAATTCTTGTTTTAGAATCTTGGACGTGAGGCCTTGCCCTGTCTTTCACTGCAAGTCAGTGTGCCTGTCAGCAGCCAGGTCCTTGAACTTTCCCCAAGAGTCTCTTTCCCTGGGCTGGAAAGGCCAGCTGGGAGAGGACAAGGCCACCTGAGGAGGAGCCTCCCCCAGGCACTACACATCTTGAATTTTTGCCAAAGCACAAGGAATGATCTGATCAGGTGTTCAGTTTCTTTAGCTGACATTGGTCCCCTTTTCTGACCAAGCTGAATCCAAGGAGGACACAGGTGGCTGGGGTGTCCACATCAGAGCCAGCTCTGGGCTGGCGAGAGGAGGTGAGCTTAAGGACAGAGGGTGCTGTCCTCATGCTTGTCCCCAGCATTTCACAGGGAGGCTGAGAGAGGACAGACCCAGCTGCTCTCAACACCTTCTCGCTGTGTCCTTTGAGCCATGAGTTCATTTGCAAACTACCCCAGCAGATTTTCAGCTGCATAGGAGAATTCAGAAGCTGCTCCTGTTACATGAGATTTAACTTGAGCTACAGGGATGGGGCGGGGGGCGGCGGGGGAGGGCATTTGATAGTCCAAGTTTATCTTACTTCTTCCTAGTGGCTCAGCAGGAAAATAGCTTTATATAGAGGCCACAATGGAAAGTTCCATATCCTAACGTACCACAGACAATCAAGGCTGGTTATGGTGGAATGCTTTGTAAGTGATGAACGCAGGCTGCACGGGAATTCAGAAGGACTGGGGCGGCACTGTCCTGTGTAGTAGCCTGCAGCCCTTAGGAGTGAGGCTCAGTTCAATTTCATATTAGAAAACTTAACTGATTGCAACAACTTGGTATTTGAGAGTATTTTTTCAACAGTAAATTTTATGAAAACTAAAACCTATCAAGGGTTTCTTTTTTAAAAAATGTGTTTTTTGCCGGGCAGTGGTGGCGCACGCCTTTAATCCCAGCACTTGGGAGGCAGAGGCAGGCGGATCTTTGTGAGTTCGAGGCCAGCCTGGTCTACAAAGTGAGTCCAGGACAGCCAAAGATACACAGAGAAACCCTGTCTCGAAAAACCAAAAAAAAAAAAAAATGTGTTTTTAGTTATATGCACATGGGAATGGGTATGCCTATGTGAGTTCAGGTACTAGGGGAGGTCAGAAGGAGATATCAGAACCCTGGAGCTGGAGTTACATGTGACTGTGAGCTTCCCACCATGGGAGCTGGGAACTCTGGTCCTCTGCAAGGATAGCAAGCGCTCTTAACTGCTGTGCCATCTCTCCACCCCCTGATCAAATGTTCCTACGAAAATCTTGTGTCTTAAATGAAATGTGCTTTAAGCAGCAAATAGGTACTGGTTTTCAATGGTGGAATATTGAAAAGGATATAAAGTAGTCCAATGATGTTATATACTGATGGTGTTTCAAAAGAGAATTCCAGATAAACAAAATAGAATATAAAAATTAATTTTTATCTGGTTTCAGTTTTTATACTATTTAGTACAGTTCCTGGAAAATGGAAATGTCTTGGGTACTCACTCATCCATCTTTTATTAAACACCTAATATGTACTAAATACAAAGAAAGGTAAGTAGTTACAAAATTCAGAGGAGCACCTTCTAAGCCTGCCCTGCACAGAATGAAAAGAATAAATCTGTATATGTATGGGAAACTCCCTAAGAGGAGTACCTAAGGGTACTCCTAAGTACCTATTTGCTGCTTAAAGCACATTTCACTTAAGACACAAGATTTTCATAGGAACATTTGATCAGGGGGTGGAGAGATGACACAGTGGTGACACTACTTAGGACAAATATTAAAATCAACTTCCTTCTAAGCTTCAAGGATTAAAGTCCTTGCACATCAATCTGTAGACTCTAGGCTTTCTGACATGTGTATAAGACTCTGGTTTTTCTAGGTTTTCTACTCATTACGTTTAGAAGACCTGGTTAACAGAGAGATGGCCTATGGGAGAGACACAGGCTGCTGCCTCAGGTCCTCCATGGCTCCAGTTGATGTACGGTTTCCGCTACTGCGGTCCAATATCTCATCAATACATGTGATTCACAACCCTTGGCAGTGAGGGGTAGTAAGGACAGTGACCAGGCACAGTGCAAATCTTTTTTTTTTTCCTTGTTATATAATCCAAGCTGGCCTCAAGCTCATACCTTCCTGTTTCCAAGTGTGGGTGTATAGGGACGCACCACCCACCATGCTGGGCCCCATATGAGTCCACCCAGAAGATTTGGACAGATCAAAGAAAGGACTGTTAGTTTTCCCCCTGAGTAGAAAAGAAATGACAACAGTAAAATGACATCCTAGATGGATTAAAAAAAAAAATCAGTAAGAGCTCAGTGGTGTAGGATGTACTTAGCATGGATTCAAGCCCACTCCCTCCCACACCCCACCCCAAACCCAGCAAAATCTACAATGTTGATTTCTAATTTATTGTGCCTCTCAGGGAGGGCCTTCAAATTCTTCCACAAAGCATTCGTACGGATTAGATACACAGAGGAGATTGAGAGAGGAGAGGAATATCACTCAGTATCTGTCACTCAAATCAGCAAATATTCCTTGGACATCTATGACAAGTTGAGCCCTGGGACTGGCATCACAAAAGACAGTAGAGAAACACTCACCAAGACTCTTCCATATACTGTCTATTGCTTCCATGGACCCCATGCGATTATTATCAACCGCAAAGCAGTTCCATGACTTTCTATGCTCATATACCCATCAAGGGTCCAGCCAGGTACTTTGTCTACCTCAGTCCCAAGTTTAACACAGTCAGGAATGTGCTCTGAGTTCTCAAAGAGCTTCCTGTCTGGGAAGAGATGGACTGTTCACAGGGACCAGTGAAACGACACAAATGCCGTCACAGTGACGTTTGTGAGCTGATGTTAGCCCAGTTTTGTAGGAAAAGATGGACCAGAAGAAGAAGGGAGGGTGAACAGGACAGACAGACAAGTGGCTATGCCATCAGTTTCGTATGTCACCTTGGCACAAGCAAGGGTCATGAGGAAGGAACCTCGACTGAGAAAATGCTTCTATCATACAGTCAACTCTGTGGGTCAGTTCCTTGATTAATGACTTGTATGGGAGGACCCAAATCACTGAGAATGGCGCCATCCCAGGTCATGTGGTCCTGAACTGTATGAAAAAGCAGGCTGAGCGAGCCACGGGGAGCAAACCAGTAGGCAGTGTTCCTCTGCTGTCTTCATCGGTTCCTGCCCTGACTTCCCTTCATGATGGACTATGAACTGTGAGCTGAAATAAACCCTTTCCTCTCCAGCTTGCCTCTGGTCCCCGTGTTTATCACAGCATCAGAAAGCAAACTGACAGTGGTCCAGGAAGGTCTCTATCCTGACAGTGTGGGCAGGCCCAAAGGGACCCAGCACCAAGCATTCCTTTCTGTCTGACTTGTTCCGTTGTGTTCATGTGGTTTTTTCCATTCACCCCATTTATCTGAAGGTCAAGTTTTGCCTTGGGTATGCTCTACCTCTGAGCTCCCTCCCCAGCCCAGGAGGTATGTCAGAGCATGGGATGTGTTGTATTTATCTAGATGCTTGCTATTCACTGAGGCTGGACTTCCAGCATGGGATGGCAGGAAGTTCCTGTCTAAGCAGAGATGTGAACAGAGATGTGGAATCAGGTAGGGTAAGGAGACTGGGGGGGGTCTGACCATCAGGAGCCTTTGAAGCACTGGGAACAAGAAGAGCAGAGAGGGGGCACTGGCTGACAGGGGTGACTGGTGACCATCACCCCTTGTTCCTTTCTCCCAGGCAGCGTGGGATGACACAGGCAGTGAGTCAGCAGAACTCTGCTCAATTCCCGGTCTCACTTGGGGTTGGTCACCCACAATTAGGTCAAAGCACATCACCACAGCAGTCCTGGAATTCCCAACGAAGAGGAAGTGGTGTATGCCTGACCAAGCTCTTACCAGGCACAGACATTCACATGCCTACAGACAGAAGGAGAAGGGCATCATGCTCTGTTTCTCCAACAGCTACCAGAGTGCAGTGAGGAGAGTGGCTGGACTGGCGAGGCCCAGGTGCTGCACATAGATTTGCCTCTGAGTTCCAACTGAGTAGAACACACACACACACACACACACACACACACACACACACACACACATGCACATGTTACCAAGAAATATACATCCTACACTGTTTCACCAGTAGGCATGGCTGTAATGTGTCTTAACTTGAACAACACTAAATGCATTTTAAAGTAGCTAAGACAACTTCATCCAAAACATATAGGACACATTAGGGGAATATCTTTGGGGCAATGTCTTCATGTTCCACTATGCTCACTTCCTCAAGTTGCTATGGTAAGATAGAACATGTCTATTCACATGTAAACATATTAGAATGGGATCCCGTTACACACAGGGCTTATAGTCTGCCTTCCCTTCACTTGAAAATATAGGATGGAGCCGAGTGTGGTGGCACACACATTTAATCTCAGCACTCAGGAGGCAGAGGCAGGTGGATCTCTGTGAGTTCGAGGCCAGCCTGGTCTACAAAGTGAGTCCAGGACAACCATGGCTTGGTACACAGAGAAACCCTGTCTCAAAAAAAAAAAAAGAAAAGAAAGAAAGAAAATATGTGATGGGCATGTTCCATAGTCTATAGTGGTTCTTATCTCAACCTTTCCAATGCTGCAACTTGCTGCTGTTATGAATCATAATGTAAATATTTGATATGGAGGATATCTGATATTTGATCCCTGGGAAAGGGTTGTTTGCCCCTAGAGGGGTCACGACCCACAGGCTGAGAACCTCTGCTTTAGAAGACTCGGGAGACTTCTAAAGCTTTTAGAGATAAAATTGGTGAGGGACCAGGAAGGGGAAGCAGGAAGTGAAATCACAGCAGCAATGGCCATCTCAAAACCAATGAGCAGTATCCTGTAGAAATCATCGCACAAAGGCCAGTGAGAGCATCGGCCCCCAGACAGCTTCTGGAACTTAATCAGGAAGTTGCCAGTGACCTTTGAGAAGATGACGCCATTGGTCCAACAGGGGAACTCCAGGTACATTGGCTTAGGGAGGGGACTCAATGTTACAGTCACGTCTTGATGGCAAGAAGTTTCATGTGACAGATAGGACAGTATTTACAGGGGTACAACAGAGAAAGAATTTTAAAAAATTATTTTACTATCATATTTTAATTACATGTAATAATAATTTTTATTATATCTTTTGATCAAATTTACCTTCTCAATGTCTTGTCTCTTCCCACCCCCAACTAACCCTGTTCCTCTTCTCAACTAGTCCACCTCCTCCTCTATTTTACGACCCAGTAAGTTCCATTAGGGCTGTTTACAGGAGCACGGGAGTGTTTCAGGAACACTGGCACCAGCGGCTCTACACCAATGAAGAAAGTGTCTTTCCCTTCCCCATCAACTGTTGGAGAGAGAATGATTTTAAAGAGTAGGAGAAGCAGAAGACTGAGGAGGAGGAGAAGGAGGAAAAGGAGAATAAGGAGGGGCCGGAAGAGAGCCTGGTGTCTAATCTGCCTTTGTTGAAAAAGTTACAGGGCGGGGCAAGGGGGGGGGGGGGGGGGGGGCGGAAGAGCACGGAGCGCAAAGCAGAACTAAACCCCTGGTGGCGCGTGGCATCTGGAGGTAGTGGAAGGAAGATGTGCCCCGGTTCTGAACCGAGCCGCCCAGCCCTGGACTGCCCTTTCCGTTTGGCTTCACCTGACTTGCTGTGTTTCTACTGTTGCTGAATTTAGGATGTTCCAGGTCTGTGCCTCAGCTTCCAGCCTGCAGGCACCTGTGTGCATTATTACTCGGGGGCTTCCCCAGCTGCTGATCAGGGGCCAGGTCATTTTGAAGTGAGCACTGACGATAATCCACGAACCTTTGAGGTCAGGAATCTGGGTGTCCAGATGACATCCAGAACATATTCTTGTTCACGCCCCTCTTCAGAAAAACGCTAGTGGTTTTTTCCCCCTGTTTGGGCCTCCCTGGGCTCAATCCCCGGGAAATTGCCTTGTTTTCTTAGGCTTTTTTTTTTTTTTTTTTTTTTTTTTTTTTTTCTGAATTACTGGCAGACTCCGCTTTAGGATATTGCCTCCTCAGCTAGTGGTTTTGAAACTTTCAAAGAAATGGTTCAACTGATCTTTCACATAACATTCCAGAAATCCCTAAAATATCAAGTGGTTAACGGTATTTTACACATATATTCCCATTATAGCCTGAAACTCATATTCACACACCATAGAGCCCAGCTATGTGAACTGAGGGCTGATGTATAGATGAAAAAATGCAGACGAGTTGTGGGAATCTGGTGCCATCTGAAGCCAGCCTCGAGGTTCAGAGTATTTCTACAGTTTATTTTGGTCACACTGTAATGAGAAATTCCTTTTTCACACAGATAAAGGACTATAAACCATAACATTAAAAAAAAAGTAGCCAGTCTTGAAACCTTGAAATATTCTGTAAATAATCAGAAAGTAATAGGATATACTATCTCTGAATGTCTTTACAACAAGCTTGTTTTGTAACATACCGCTATGTGAAATATACATTGTAAATGATGTTTGAATTTATCATATTGTATGAAAACATAATTGAACAATATCTTAAAGCTGAAATTTTAACCAAGCATCTGTAAAACCTAAACGATATTTTGTGAGGCATAGAGCAGGCCAGGACATTAAAAGCCACCTTGAGTGAGCCGGGAATGGCTATACACACGTTTATGCTCAGAATTCCTGAGGCAGAGGCAGTCACGTATCTCTGAGTTCCAGTCCAGCGTGGGCCACATAAGTGGGACCTTGTGCCACAAACAAAACAACAAAAACAGCTTGACCCTGCATTTCTTTAATGCTTCTTTTGTGACAGACCCCACATGTTGCTGAAGACATGGGACAGAATATACTTGTAAGACTTTGGCCTGAAAGATGAGCTAGAAGCAGAGGGAAATTTCATCCTGGACAGCAAACGTGACGAGCTCCAAGGGCTCTGAAAGGTGGATGGAGAGCCCCAGGCTTCAGTGGGTGGGAGGTGCATTGCATGGATACACAGCAGGTTTCTGGAGGCCGTGATCTGTTCTGGGAACACATCAATGCCTCTTCTCTGTGGCAGGTGCATGTTTTAAACACTCTGCAGAAACCTGAAACAGAAAGCTCAGAATTCAAAGTACAGTGCATTTTCTCTTACATGTACCCAAGATGAATTTAAATTATAAAGAGTTGTCTTAAAAAAAAAAGTGTGTGTGTGTGTGTGTGTG
This sequence comes from Lophiomys imhausi, assembly GCA_907164525.1. Lineage (NCBI taxonomy): Eukaryota > Metazoa > Chordata > Mammalia > Rodentia > Muridae > Lophiomys > Lophiomys imhausi. The sequence goes on from CAJQZJ010032438.1 coordinate 2,468,746, forward strand.
TGTGTGTGTGTGTGTGTGTGTGTGTG
>CAJQZJ010032438.1:2468781-2492340 GCA_907164525.1 Lophiomys imhausi
GTGTGTGTGTGTGTGTGTGTGTGTGTGTGTGTGTGTGTGTGTGTGTGCACAGACATCCTGGAGCTGTAGTTACAGGTGGTTATGAGTCACTTGTGGGTGCTGGGAACTGAATTTGGCTCTGTTCCAGAGCAGTACTGTACTTTTAATCTCTGAACTGTCTCTCCAGCCCCAAAGCTTAATTTGTAAAGTGGGTAAAGTAAGAGATTATCAATAGCTCATAATAAATCAGATTCATGACAACAACAGACTGTGCAAAACTATTTGAAATTCATAGATCATTTACGATTGTAATACCTCAGATAATGTGGAATGGTAACAGATAACTGCAGCCACTGAATGTGAAGTTCAAGAATTAGGTGAAGAACGGAGAGAGGAGAAGAGATTCTTGGAAAGAATGCAGAGGCTCAGGCCTGGGAAGGGGTGTGCTGATTTCATACTGGGAGAAATTTTTTGAGGTAGCTGGTTCAAGTGGGACCCAAACCTGGGAAGGTGGGGGAGTGCCAGGGCGTAAAGGGGGACCTCGGGCTAGCAAGAGGAGTCTCTGGTGATGGTGGAACAGGCAGGGTTTAGGCTAGACAAGGCTGTTGCAAAATTTCCGTTTGCTTGTTTGTTTTTGAGAGAGGATCTGGATACACAGCCCAAACTGGTCTTGAACTGGAGGCCACCCTCCTGCCTCAACCTCCTGAGTGCTGAGGTTATGGGCCTGTGTGACCATACCCTGTTATAATTAGTGTTTTGTTTTGTTTTTGTTTTAAATAAAGATGCTTCTATGGAGGCCTCTAGGAGACTATGATGAAGCTAAGGAGCAGAAGCTGAGGGAGAGTGGCTTGAGTTGAGTGGTATTTAGGAGACATCGTTAACACAGCTGGGCGATTGTCCCTAGTGGATGGGGAGGGACAAGCAGAGAAGCCAAAGCCCCTGCTTAAACAGCCATGAAGGGAGAATTTGCACCCAGGGTACTCTGCCTAGATAGCCTTCCTGGGACATTAAGTCAGACTCCTAGCTGAGACTCAATAGAACCAAAGAAACTGTCTGAAGCCCAGGCTTCCATGAGGGAGCAAGTGTCTCTCCATGGAGGTCTGGCTTACCACTTGTTGCTAAGAACGAGTGAGTGGGATAATCGGCGCAGAATCAAGGAGCTGATGAAATTATTAACCAGCCAAACAACAGATTTCCTGTGCAGAATGCAGTTATGGAGTGGGTGGAGTCTCTCTCTCTCTCTCATGTGTGTGTGTGTCTGTATATGTGTTTGTGCAGGTGTGTGAGTGTGCACACCCATGTACATCCACAGAGGCCAGAGGAGGGCAGATGTGTTGCTGTCACTCCCCAACTTATTCCCTCCCTTGAGATACAGTCTCTCATTGAACATGGAACTACTCTGAAAGTCAGCAAGTCCCACGATCCTCCTGTCTCTGCCCACAACAGTGTGGAGGACAGGCTCATGGGCAGCCACGTTTCATGTAGAATTCAATGCTGGATATCCATGCTGTCATTAGTGCCCTTACCTGCAGAGCTTTCTCCCCAGCCTCAAGTTCTTTTCTAACTACACAATCCACATAATGTTATGCTAATGAAAAGGCAAATATATCTCTCTCAATTCTTGTCACAAGTCAAAACTATGTTTTCCATATTGCTGTTCATTGCAGCAGACCCTTTGGGGCAATATGAATCCAGCTCTTTCCAGTAAAGACAAACAGCCTTGGGCATTTGTCTACCTCAGTGTCATTGAGTTCCTGGTATTTCTTTAGTGCTTCATAATGTTTGATGCCAAGCATTAACCGAAACACTCAGGTTGGTGGAGTGTTCAAAGGGGGATGGAAGGGGAATTTGTGTGGTTTCTGAAATAGGAAGTTCTACCTTAAAATGTATCATATCTGAAGTGGAGAAAGGCCTGGTAGGCTCTCAGAAAGGCTAGCACAATAACAAGCTGATGTTTTCAACATATTTATAGGTCAAAACAGTAAAACCACAACTTATCTAAAAACCCTGTAGTTTTATTTGCATGTGAAGTAACTAAAATACACTCCACAGTAAGCCACACTGAGATTTTATTAGCCAAAGAAATCCAGCTCAGTTTTGTGAAAGACACAGTTGGCTTCCTGACAGGATTTATTATTGTTTTGTTTTTTTTAAATGCAGGCTTTCAACAAGGTTCATTTGGATTTGAAGATGAACGCCAACTGAGACATGGATATTGATTATCAACTTTGAGGGAAAGCATCATGCTTTGATCACGCTAAAAGGTGGCTCCTTCTGAAACTCATAGTCATGAGGGGATGGGTACAGGCTGCATGTCACCAAGGGTGTTGGCTTACTGGACTCAGAACAAAGCAGGCTTAGACTCCAGTCAAGAAGTGTGTGTGTGTGTGTGTGTGTGTGTGGAGGGATACCTGTAGATCTGTGTGAACAGTAGCTAGCCATGTGGCCCACGGTCCCCCAAATGGCAGCAGTGGGCTCTGGCTTCAAAATCCCTGTCCCTAATGGGACCAGGGGCAGCTCTGGATGGCCCAGTATTCTCTGTGCAGGTATCCTAACCCCAGACACTGAAAAGAAGGCTCTTGGAGCTTGGAAAGTCCCCTGGGGTGTGATAAAGCAATTCTTGGGGAAAATGGAGGAGGCCAAAATGAAGCAAGACTTCACTGTTGTCTTACCCAAATGGACAAGGGGTTTGATTTGTTCTGTGTTTACACCCAGAGCTACCATTCTGGTCCCTGAAGGTTGGAAGTGTCAAATGGTTTGGCACTCAGGAAGTGCCACTGACCGACAAGATGGCTCGGGATAAACGCATCAGCTACCAATCCTGATGGCCTGAGTTTCATCTTCCATGAAAAGAGAGAAGTGACACCCTCAAATTGTTCTCTGACCTCCACCCATGTTGTGACACACATTCCTCCTCCAATAAATGAATAAATCTAAGAAGTAGTTTTTTAAAGAGCCAGCAAAAGGGTTGGAGTGGTAAGACAATGTGAGGTAAGAGCTGTGGACTCTGCACCCACACTGCCTGGGTTCAAATCACCACACTTCTGCTGGCTCTTTCCTGTAGGGCATGCTTTGGTTCTCTCTTTGAAAAATGGGGGTGGGGTGGGATTATGAATAAGGGTTCCCATGGGACTCAACTGAGTTCATAGTTGTAAAGTTCATAGAAGAGGTCACTTGGAGAGCAAAGAATGTCTGTCATCTATCCAACATATATCTGTGGATCAGGCACTGGAGAGCTTGGCTAGTGAGAACTCTTTTTGTTTGTTTTTCAAGACAGTGTTTCTCTGTGCAATAGACCTATTTGTCCTGGACTCGCTTTGTAGACCAGGCTGGCCTCTAGCTCACGGAGATTCACCTGCCTCTGCCTCCCAAGTGCTGGGATTAAAGGCGTGCACCACCACACCTGGCTGCCACTGGTGGGAAGTGTTAAGGAGTCCATCTTAGGAGCGGAGTACCCCCAGCCATATCTTCCTACAGACCTTGCATTTTGGATCAGTGATCCTGTGTGCTCCCGGATTGCTTTCTCTACTTTTCTAGCTCTGTGTTGAGCTCACATCACACCCACCCCTCAGTTCTTCCCTCAGGGAGTCGTCCCCCCCCACCACTGCTGCCCCAAGGCCCACATCTCTTCTGACTTCATTCATGCCCGCAGGACCTGTGGCTGATATGATACCTGCCGCTAAGACCTTGTGTGCTGCTTGGCAGGCTTGTGGCATGCTCCAGAAGCTCTCAGGGAATGAAAAGCCCTTCTCCTGTTCTTGTCCCCTCCCCTGGAGAAACCAGGACCGATGCAGGCCTGCAAAGGTTTCCACTGGCCACCTACCCTACCCAGTTTTCACACAGATTTGTCAGCTTTAATTTTCAGATGCTCTCAGACAAGCCTGCTCACCACCCTCCCTTGCTCCTAGGGGCCCATGACCACTTCTTTCACCTGGATGTTGCCTTCAGCCTCAATGGTATACACAACACATGGCTGGCCAAGAGAACTGTGAAGTCGAAGATATGTACTACAGAGCAAAGTACACCAAATATCCTGTAATAGTGACAAGGGGACTGGCAGAGAGGCTCTCTGCCTAGGTAACATTTAGGGAGGATAAAACCAGCCCTTCCTGGATTCATCATGTCCTGAAACTGGAACAAACCTAAAGGGCTCAAGGATTGGGGACAAGCCACAGACTGGAGGCAAATGCGTCAGTAAAGGGAAGGGCTCAGGGTCTGACTTCTCTGGGGCTTTGGAGGCCTTGGGGAAGGGTTCAGATTTTTTTTTTTTTTTTTTTTTTTGGTTTTTTTTCGAGACAGGGTTTCTCTGTGTATCCTTGGCTGTCCTGGACTCACTTTGTAGACCAGGCTGGCCTCGAACTCACAAAGATCCGCCTGCCTCTGCCTCCCAAGTGCTGGGATTAAAGGCGTGCGCCACCACCGCCCGGCTTGAAGGGTTCAGATTTTATTTTAAATGCAGCAGGAAAGTTATGGTTTGGGTATCAAGTGATCCCAAAGACTCATGTGTTGAAGGTTTTGGTCTCCAGATGTTGGATCCAGTTGTTGAAAGATGATTGGATCATGAAAGCTTTGACCAGATCAGTGCATGGGTCAGGTGACAGCTGCATAACAGAAAAGAGGTGCTAGGAGGGGATGGAAGGTGTTAGGCAGAGCCCTGTTGAAGAGGCAGCTCACCCGTGTCATGCTGTGGTGGCCCCCAACCATGAAATTTTGTTGCCACTTCATAACTGTAATTTTGCTACTGTTGTGAATTGTAATGCAAATGTTTGTGTTTCCTGATGATCCTAAGTGACCAGGTGTAAAGGTTTAACTCCAGAGGGGTCATGACCCCCGGGTTGAGAATCACTGTCACTGTGTGACCTGTCACGGATCTTTCTTCTGTTGCAGTGTCCTGTGTGAACAACAGTGTTTGGGGGTGAGGAGGAACGCCTGTGACCTCCAGGTGTCAAGTACTCTGGTGGCCCTGTCAGGCTGCAGTAACCATGGCTCCACAGATGAGAATAATGTGATTCTGGAACGCCGAGCCACAGCCCATCGTGGCTCAGGGAAGAGCTGCAGGCCAGGCTTCCTCAGGGAAACAAGGAACCCGTGATTTCTGCCTCTGAGGATCCCTGGCTTTGCCCTGATTTTAACCTCAGACTGTGGAAGTTTTGTCCTAAGCCACCTCCCTTGCTCCTGTCACCTGCTTCCCCAATCACGTGTCCTTTTCCTTGTTCAAGGATTGTCAGGCTTCAATAAGATGACTTGTGTCATTATCTATCACCCAGATTCTAAGGCCAGCTGCTCAAATCTCCCAGATAATACACACAATACTTACTTGTTTTCAACTGCTGATCTTCAAAACAAAACAAAACAACAACAAAAAACTCCACAACGTTTTCCTTCTTCATGGAAACAAGAGTTGGCTTATGCAGCTGTGGCCTGAGTATGGCCTGCATCTGCCAGCAGACGGGCAAGTGGACAAAGGTATGAGGACCCTGAAGAGCCTGCGTGGTTTCAAACAGCTCTACGATGTGTTCATGCAAATTAGAAATCAGGGCCCCAGCACACTGTAACCAATGTAAAAAATGCGTGCAGCTGGCTCTTTGTAACAGCCCACATTGGAAACTACTCACGTGTCTATCAGCCGCACAATGGATAAATAAACTGTGGTATATTTGCACAATGAAACACCAGCCCAAACAGATAATGGCCCTGTCTATAACTACGTGTCACAATATGGACACTCTCACAGACATAATGCTGCCTGAGGCACAAAAGTGTCATGCTGCGCGATTCTGCTTAGTTGACACAGAAAAGCAGGCAAAATGAATCTGTGAAGTAAGAATTGGGGTAATGGTGGCTGTAGCACATGAATTGTGAATGAGGTGGAATGAGGGGGCAGGTCAGGCCCTGGACAACAGGTGCACTCAGTTTGTGAAGATTCACCCAGTGTGTACATTTCTCTGTGCCTATGTCCTCGTCAGCCATTGAAAACAAAACTGGCTTTGTTCACGGCAATGTGATGTCAAACTTTTTTTTTTTTTTTTTGCTCTAATCATCTGTGAACATGAATTTGTTGTTTCTTCTATGGTAAAGTGCTCCATGGGAAATAGGAGGTGGCAATTCAAGATGTCTTTTACATTGTTTGAAAATGGAACTCTCAGGCGTTCAGCTCTCAGAGGAATCACACCTCGGTCACACTGCAAGTACGCTGTGGATGTCACATGACAGTTTCACTCTAATCGAGCCAGCCATAAGGACAATGAGTATTTCGATGTCACATGACAGTTTCACTCTAACCGAGCCAGCCGTAAGGACAATGAGTATTTCATTTGTTTGTCTTTTCTGCCTGTACAACAGCTCTCTCAAGTTCTTATGACCAGATCTTCAACTATAGGAACTGGTTTTTTTTTTTTTCTGGAAAAAATAAAAAATAAAATTAAATGAAGATGAGCAGCAGGCTTTCTAAAAGCCCCATCAAAACCATCGCTTGCTTACCTTTCAAAACACTTCTCCGGCGGGTGGTGGCAGACACCATTAATTCCAGCTCCTGGGAGGCAGAGGCAGATGGATCTCTGTGACTGTGAGGCCGCTGGTCCGCAGAGCCAGATCTGGACCAGTCAGGGCTGGAAGAAATCCTCTCATCAAATATGACCAACAGGTAATGAGAGGAGAATGTGACAGAGGCCAAGGGATGTGCTAGACTGTTGTTTTTGTTAGTGTTGCTGTTTAGTTTTTCTTTTCTTTTTTTAAGGCAGGGTCTTACTAATATAGCTCTACTTAGCCCAGAACTTGCTGTGTAAACTAGACTGACTGGCCTTGAACTCTCAGAGATCCTCCTGTCTCTGCTTCCCCAGGGCTGGTATTAAAGATTTATGCCACGACACCCACTTATTTTATTTTTACATTAATTTTTGTTTTGTGTATATGTATGATATGTGTGTGAGTGTGAAAATATGTGTGAAAAAACACATGTACCACAACACACATGTGGAAATCAGAGAACAACCATGGGTGTCAGTGTTCATTCCACCTTGTTTGAGGCACGTTTCTGTTCTTGGCTACTTTGTGCTCCAGGCTAGTGGCCCTGGCCCAAGAGTTCCAAGGAGTCTCTACCTCTCATCTTGCCTTAGGAACACTAAGATTACAGACATGTATGTGATAACAAGCCAGGCTTTTATATGGTTTTGAAGATTCAAACTCAGATCCTCATGCTTGTACTGTAAGCATTTTACACACCGAGTCACACCTTCAGGCATCTTTCTGGTTTTTTTTTTGTTTGTTTTGTGAGGCAGGGTTTCATTCTGAAGTCCACACTGGCTTTGAGTTTGGGATTCCTTTGCCTCAGCCTCCAAGTGTTGGAATGAAAAGCTTCCGTGCTAAATAAGGCAGGATATTTCTTTTAAGAACAGACAAGGCTGGAGCAGTGACCTCTAGAAGTCATTTACTGGTGGTGGCTTAGCATGAAACACAGGTCAGGGACACACCAGCTCCAACAATATCACATTACATCTCAGACATGCAATTTCATCATTCCTGGATAATATTGCAATATTTTTTTGAGTTACTCAACAACAACAACAAATATCAATCCCTTTATTTTGTGCTTTTAAATAAACAGTTTTCTGGAGAGGCTGTGAGGGGATAGCTAATGGGTACCAGGTACAAATGGAGAGAAGTAACTTGTAATCTTTTACAGCACAGAAGACTAAAAATGGCTGATAATTAATTACTTTAAAAAGTCTAGCAGAGAGGATTTTTCAAAGTTGCTAACAAAGAAATGATAAATATCTAAGATGACAGGTGTGCTGATTAAACCGCTCTGACTCGTCATTACACATTGAGTCCAAGTGTTGAAGTGTCACCCTGTGACCCATAAATGCAAATAATTATCTATAATTAAAAGTAAGCAGACTGTGGCTGGAGAAATGGCCCAGCTGTTAAAAGTGCTTGCTGCTGAGTTCATTTCCTATCACCTATAATCAGGTGACTTACAACTGCTGGCAACTCTAGCTCCAAAGGATCTGGTGCCCTCTTCTGGCCTCTATGGGCAAGTGCATTCATGTGCACATACCCCAACACAGACACACATATAAGTAAAATAAATCTTTAAAAAAATAAAAATATTTATAAATAACACTTTTATGCAAGCAACACTTTTATTCAAGATATATGAAACAAATCGTTGCTGTGGATAATACAGATAAGAAATTCCATTTTTAATTAGCTCCACTGTTGATATTATGATGTTGTCTTAGCCTTTATTCTATTGTTAGGAATAGACACCATGACCAAGACAACTCTTTTTTTTTTTCTTTTTAAGCATTTAAATTGGGGGCCTGCTTACAGTTTCAGAGGCTTGGTCCATTATCATCATGGCAAAGAACACACAGGTATATGATGCTGGAGAAATAATTGAGAACTATATCCTTATCCAAAAGCAGAGAGATACTGGGCCTGGTATGGGCTTTTGATACCTCAAAACCCACCCTCAGTGACACACTTCCTCCAACAAGACCACACCTCTAATCCTTCTAATCCTTTCAAACAGTGCCACTCCCCGATGACTAAGCATTCAAATATATGAGCCTATAGGGGTCATTTTTATTCAGGCCACCACATATGTTTAATCAACATGCTCTAATCATGTGCTGTCAATTTTTCTCCACTATGACTCAAAGTCATAGTCATTCTCTGTGATTCCAGAGGAAACTTTCAATTCAAAACCAGCTGCTACACAGAAGAGAAATTTCAAATGGCTCTTGCAAGGCCCAAGCATAATTTGCATTTTGTTTTTGGCAATCAGATCTCCAGGTGAGTGAACCTGAGACCTGCCGTAACATCCAATTGTCTTGTCAACTTCCCACAAGGCCTGTCAAAGCCATCACTGACTTCAGAAGTACATTTCCTTGACCTCTGTCAAGTTCTTCTGTCAAGTTCAGGCTCTCTTCAGAGATAGATGTCTAAGAGGTGGCTGCCCATCATAAGCTGTGGAGCTTTCTCCTGGAGAAAGAAACAAAGACCAAGAGATGACCCATGCCTCAGGGAAGCTTCCAGAGCCTGGACAGACCTGTGAGCCTTCCTACAGACTGATTATCTCTTACCCAAAGCGCTTAGGACAACACATGTTTATGTGTTTCTTTCAATTTGCTTTCAGATTTTGGAATATCTCTATCTATATAATGAGATATCTTGGGTCTGAGATTCTAGAAATTCCTTTACATTTCTCATACCTTATATGCACATAGACTAGAGGCAATTTTATAGTGTGTGTGTGTCTGTATTTCGTCTGCATGTCTGTCACTTGAGGTCCAGTATAGAAATTTCCATTTGTAACATCACACTGGCACTCAAAATATTCATATTTAAAACTTTGCAGATTCTAGATTGTAGACTTAAGGCATCCAATCTGCATCAGGCATAGAGGAGAGAAACACAAAGCTTGGAGAAACTGGCAGAGGATCTTCAAACTCCAGAAAGACTCTATATTGTCTGTACATCTTACTTCAAGCTCTGTTTCTTAAGATAGAAGGTTGGTGCCTTACTAGATGGTGTGAGCAGTTTTTGTGCAAATGCCAATGACAGACACCAGCAGAAACTTAGCCCGTGGCTCACACTGGATTTGTGGGCACTCAGAGTTCTGCTGTGTTTAACCACTGATGTAGGGCATCGGGGGCAGGGGTCTATATCATACCTAGGGAGTGAAATATCATTCCAACCTAAACAATTGGATGGACTAGAGTTGGAAAGTGTTCAACTGTATATATATTACTGGCTTTGTTGTTGCTGTTGTTTTATGTTTTGTTTGTTTGCATGCCTGTGTGTGACAAGATTTTACTATGTTGCCCAAGCTGGCCATAAACTCACTACATAGCTCAAGTAGTATAAAATTGCAACTCTCCTGCCTCTTTCACTTGATAGTTAGCATTGCAGGCATGTACACCATGCCTAGCCTTGGCGCTTTGTGTGTGTGTGGGGGGTAATGCATGGATACGATGCTTGCTTTTGACATCTCAAATGGGGGGATGAGAATCTGGGATTCTCTCCCAGCCTCTCCTGGCATGCCCTGTGAGGAACACCCTTCACATCTCATTAAACCCACCTGCTGCCACACCGTCTGGATCCTGTCGACCTTGATCCTGAGCAGCTGGGAAGGGCTAGGTGAGCAGAAGGAGATGGGTACTGATACAAGGAATGATGGCTGCCCCCATCCCAGGGACAGAGAGGGAACAGGAGACAGGCCACAAACAGCGGCGAGCCTCAATTCAAGTTCCAGCTCCGCCATTTGCTGTGTCATTTTGGCAAATTACTATATCCATTTCCTTTCTCATTAAATGTGATCACCAAATTTTAAGTCCTACTAGGAGGGTTAAAGAACACAAGACTGGAACATTTAGTGATGCTTCAGGAATTGTCAATTAAAAAAAAAACCTACTCCTCAGTACAACCTGAAGGACTTCACCAGATTCACTTCTTTTTTGCTGTTGTGGTATTTTCCAATTTGGAAATAAGTAGTTTGGGAATCACCAGATGTTGAGGTTGGAAAAGTTCAACTGAATTAGAACCCCCTTTCCTGCACTGATGGTGGAACTTGTTGGAGGAAGGTCTGATACATTGGTTCTGAGAGGCTGATTTCAATGCTGAGATCTGGTTACCGCCCCTTCTGAGGCATTCTCTGATTTGTTAATAAAAGTCACTGATGACTAATTAGCTGGGCAGGAAGAGTATAAATAGGAAGGTGGGACTTCCTGAGATGGAAGCAGGAATCCTGGGTTTTACACAGAGGAATCTCTTTTTCCTCCAGAAGACACAGAAGGAGACAGATGTGTTTGAGAGCTCTGGAAGGTAAGAACAGATCACATGGCAGTTTGGGATTAAATGGTCCAGGTTAATTTAGATTAGCTAGTTGAGAGTCTGACCAGCTAAGGGCTAAGCATTGAAACATTAAAAGGTCTTGGTGTATTTAATTACAGGAGAAAGGGCTGCAGTGGCCTGTAGACAGCCAGTCAAAGCAATCCAGGCCCATCACCCTCCTGCCAAGCCCCTGCCTCTGTCCCTCCAGGATGCTGGCAATTCCTCGGGTCTAATACAATAGTTTATAGTTATTAATAAGTATCCTGCAGCTACCCTGCCAACTTCTCCACCAGACCTCACCTCCAGGCCATCTCTTCAGGCCTACAGGCTTCTAAATCAAGTCAGCCCTGCTGATCTCCCGCCAGGTCCCCTGGCTGCTCTGCCAGCCTAATATAACAACTTATAGTTATTAATGAAGATATTAGTTAACAGAGTTTAGGTTACAGGTGTTGAAGGCCACCCTTGGTCCAGGGCTTTCTCCCCAGGACAAGTCAGGCCTCCAGTTAAGGTTTGTCAGGACTGCCAACCTCTAATCAGCCCACGAGCTGCTCTGCCAGCCTAATCTTATAGTTTATAGTTATTAATAAATATAATTGATAACTAAGGTGCAGTTTCAGGGACTCATCTCATTGATAGAACTCAACTCCAAAAAGATGAGCTCACAGTTTCATGAAGCAACCCTGTCATTGAAATCTGTCTTTTATAGCTTTCATTTTTCCATCCATTCTGTTTCATTTCTGTCCATTCTGCTTTCTTTTGCACCACAACTTCTGGTATCTTTGAAACACCTCTCTTCCTTTTTGGGCCAGTTTGTCATAAAAGTTACTCATCACTGAGCAGCATTTGAGCACCTAGTTGCTCTAGAGAGATGGATCATTGACTGTATTGCTCTTAATGTTTCCAGCACCCACATTAAGCAGCTTACAATTGCTTAAGCTTACAATTACAACTCCAGCCTTAGGGAATCCCATGCCCTCTTCTGATCTTCTCAGATACTGGACTCACAAGTGCACTACCCTACCCCATATATATAATTGTTTGTTTTTAAGAAGCCTTTGTGGTGCACGCCTTTAATCCCAACACTTGGGAGGCAGAGGCAGGTGGATCTTTGCAAGTTCGAGGCCAGCCTGGTCTACAAAGTGAGTCCAGGACAGCCAGGGCTACACCAAGAAACCCTGTCTTGAACAAACCAAAAAAAAAAAAAAGAAGCCTTTGTAGAGCAATAGTAGATACATCTTTTTTTTTCTTCTGGTACCTCTCAGAGGAATCCATCTGTTTGATCCAGTGAAACCTAAGAGGCATGTGGCCAGAGTAGTCTAGCACCCTGACTACAATGATTGACTTGGAAATGAGCAGGTAACTCTAGCTAGGTTTCCCACAGAATTTTGTTAGAATGCTAGGAAAAGAGATACATTCTTTTCTTTTGGGATCAATATCCCCATGAAGGATAAATCTATGCCCATCTTTATCAACATACTAAAGGAAGAAGGTTTATAATTAGACAAAGACACCTTTCTGATAACATAATCTGAGCCCAGGATCCAATATACCTGAAACCATCATGGCTTGCACATCCATTACATAAACTTAAATCCTCTCTCCAGTCCAAACGCATTTGAGTCAAATTTTTGTCACTTTAAGCCAAAGACACCAAGATATATCCAGACAGGAAGTTCCCTCAACGGAAATCAGGGGCACAACTCTAAGTCTTCTGTACATTCTGGCTGTTGTCTTATGGAGACCTTCTTAATAATGCTTATTTTGTCATTATTGGCCCAGAGAAAGGTTATTCAATCTTAGCATTTTTTGAGCCTCAGATATAGGGAAACAATCGGACCTTTCTTCAAAACTACCTGAGAAGAGCTATTTGGGGAGCGTTTTTCCACCCAAGGACAAACATGAAGCAGAGGGGGCAACCAGAAACTCCTGTTCTCTGAGCAGAACAAGGCCAGGTGAACAGAAATGGAGAGAGAGAGAGAGAGAGAGAGAGAGAGAGAGCTGTCTCACAGGTGCAAAATGGGCATCAAGCAGAAAACAAGAGAACCTTCTGTGGCAGGCAGAGGAGGACACAGAGTTCTCCCCATCACTACTGACACGGTGTCCCTGAGTATTATAGTTTGAATGTGACACGACCCCCAGAGGCTCATGTTTTTGAACACTTGGCCCCCATATGATGTATTTTGGGAGGCTGTGAAGCCTCCTGGTCCTAGAGGGTAGCCAGCACACTCAGGAAGTAAGTGTGGGCTCCACGGGTCAGTGGGTTGGCCTTTCCTTGCTGTCTGACATCTGCTTCCTGCCCCATAACATGTTGGTAAGCAGCCACCTCAGACTCCTGCCACCGTGGAATGAGTGGTCTGCTATGTCTTCCCCACTGTGATAGAGTGTACCCTTAAACCACAAGCTCGAATAAACTTCTCCCTCTTAGGTTGCTTCTGGGACCTATTCTCTTACAGTTATGGGAATACTGCACACTGTGGAGCTGAAACTCACAGAATGGCATACGCAGAGGACAGAGACGGAATTCTTGACTTTCTTTAAAAAAAAAAGAAACAAAATAAAGTACACATAAGTTTATCTATGAATGTAAGACCATACCAAAGTGCCAGAGAATGGTGGCTTCAACAACAAAAATTGATTTCTCAGTCTGGACCTAGAAGTCTAAGGCCAGGTTATCAGGAGGGTTGATTTCTCCTGAGGGCCTTGGTCTGGCTTGCCAGTGGGTGCCTCTCTCTTGTTTCTTTGTATGTGCCAGTGACCTGATCTTGACATGTAAGGACACCAACCCTATGAACTTAGGATATGCTCTAGTGACTTTGGCTAACCTTAATTATCCCTTTGAAAATTCTATTTCCAAAAATAGCCACATTCAGAGATTCTGTGGCTGGGAATTTCAACATGTAAGTTCAGCCCATAATACTGAACAGCAAATAACAAAGTTTTTTTTTTTAATACTGCGGTCAACTTCAATTATGCAACATTTAGACAAGTTAGAATGCTCACCAAACTTCAATTATTTTAAAAATAGGGCAAACAAGCTATTTTAAACACACAGGAAATCATTATTTTATCAGAAAAGATAAAAACAAAGCAGGGTAAGGATTGCGGTGCTGTAGAGGCACCTTGGGAATCTTGGCTAATTGGAGACCAGGAGCCAAATTGTCCTAACAAAGAGATTCACTAGGACTGAGGAGAGCTAAAATACACAGGCTCACCTGGACTGAGGAGAACTAACACACACACACACACATTTACCAGGGCTGAAGTGAGCTAACACACACAGGATAGCCTAGAATGAGGAGAGTTAACACATCCAGGCTCACCTGGACTGAGGAGAGCTAAAACACACAGGCTCACCTGGGCTGAGGAGAACTAACACACACATGGTCACCTGGGCTGAGGAGAACTAACACACACAGGGTCACCTGGACTGAGGAGAGCTAAGACACACAGTCTCATCTGGGCTGAGAAGAGCTAAAAACACAGGTTCACCTGGACTTAGGAGAGGTAACACACACAGGCTTACCTGGGCTGAGGAGAGCTAACACACACATGGTCACCTGGGCTGAGGAGAGCTAAAACACGCAGGCTAACCTGGGCTGAGGAGAACTAACACACACAGGCTCTCCTGGGATGGAGTGCTGAGGAAGTCCAGGCTCTTTCTTTCCCAATTCTACACTTGCGTTCTTCAGTGGCCGAGGCAGAAGGAGAGTATCTGGCAAGACCAGTTCACCACCTTACAAAATCCCTTCTCTAAGAAACTTGTCAAAAAGTTTACTTCTTGTTAATGTTCATGTTAGAAAAGCACCAAGGTGGAACTTTGGAAAGAAAGGACACAGAGTCTTGTCTTTGACTTTCATCAACAGCTTGGAGTTTGGAGATTTGCCTAGGAAAAAAAGAAAAATGACCCTCAACACTGCCGTTCATCACATATGGAATTGAGAAAAAGCAGTCTGAAACTGAAGGGCATCTGAGGCATTTTACTCGAGCCATACAAGATGCCCCTGGAAAGTCATCTTAGTGTGGAAGTGTGGATACCAAATGCCCCTGAATGCTGAGGTTAGAAGCATGCTCCCTTACAAGCATTAGCACGGCTCTTTAGAGAAATGATTGAGTCCCAGGACTCTGATTAATGGATTAATCCCTTAATGGGTTCATAACATGATGGCATCATGGCAGATGGTGAGAGGTGGGATAGTGTCTAGTAGAGGAAGTAAGTCCCCAGGAGATTGTCTGGAAGGAGTCTTTCTCCTTTCTCTTTCCTCTTTCTCTCTCTTACTTCCTGGATGCCCCTAAGGTGAGCTGTTTCTTCTACATCTTCCTGCCAACATAATGGGCTACCTCATCTCAGGCCCAGAACAACGGACCCCACTTAACCGCCACTATCTTGTGTGTTAAACACAGCCCAGAGGGGCAGGAAGTGCAGAGAGAACCAAACTGTGTAGGCCCTTTCTGCCTCTCTTCTTTTTTTCCATTCAACATCTCCCAGCAGACCGTGTTTTACTGTTGAGTACTGAGGCTCACCTGGGGGCTTGGCCCTGGCTGCCCTTCCTTTGGAATCCTTCCCCCCTTGTGTTTTAGACCTTGCATGTTCTCAGCCATCAGGTCTCAACTTAGGTGCCAGATGAGCCTATGGAGACTTCTCTAATCCTCACACCAGTTCACACAAGACCATTTGGGTGAGTCTCCAGGTGCAGTTCCCAGGGCAGCATCTGCCTGTCAGAACTTTTCAGCAATGCAAATTCTCAAGCCCATTCAAGGTCAGGAACTGCCTGCCAACCCAGTCAGTATCTTCCTTTATAAAATGGGACCAATTCTGACAAGACTCGAAGAGCAATTAAGACAACATACATGAAATGCATCACATTAGGTAAGAAAATGTTATTATTTTTAGCCATTACCCTCCTTCCTGCAGTCATAGGGTGGGGGTGGGTTGGGGAACACATTCAGCCCCTTGAGGGATAAAGGGATCCAAGATCCAAGAAGGAATTTGAGGGGGTGAGGGAGGAAGAAGGTGACCCTTGTGTGTGTGTGGGGGGGGGGGGGGTCATTTGTAGATAATGGGAAAGGGTGGCTACAGTCTGAAGCCCTTTCTTGGATTGGAATGGCTGGAACTATGTTATGTAGGGACAGGCAGATTACACGGTAAATGAAGTCCAATGGCTTTGGCCAAAGATTATTACCTGTAGATTTGAGGATAAGATGTAGTGAGAATATTGGCTTCTTTAAAAACATAGAAATGTTATGTTACTTTTTGTTTTATTTTGTTTTGTTTTTCAAGACAAGGTTTCTCTGTGTATGTCCTGGACTTACTTTGCAGACCAGGCTAGCCTTGAACTCACAGAAATCCACCTGCCTCTGCCTCCCAAGTGTTGGGATTAAAGGTGTGCACCACCAATCCCAGCAATTACAGACAGCTATGAACTGCCATGTGGGTGCTGGGATTTGAATCCCAGGTCCTTTGGAAGAGCAGCCAGAGCTCTTAAGTGCTAAGCCATCTCTCCAGTCCAAAACGTAATGTTTTTGTGAGGCTGCTTTAGATTGTCCACAGCAACTGTCTATGATTTGTCTCATGCTCTGGCAGGGGCATGAATTTGCCTGCTGAGGATAGTTTATGTTTAGAGTTCTGGGGACTCTTCAGAGGGTATAGAATGTCAGAGCCCTGAGGGTGGCTGCTGCTCCCCCTGCTGCTGCTCCCCCTGGTGCTGTTGCTGTTTGCTGGATTTACTGGTTGGAGATATCCTGATGAAGAAGATCAGATTTGCTCCAAGGTACTCGGTGCTCCCAATCAGCAGGAAGTAGTCTAATGATATAGACACCCCCTTTCCCAGCTAACCTTCTTTCTCTTCTACCTAGTGCTGTGGGGTTGGAAGGAGAAGGGGTGGTGTAGGAAGATAAGAAGAACCCAACAAAGTAGCCAAAAGTTCAGACATGAGATTCCAAGGTGAGAGGTAGACTTGTTGCTCCTCCTCCCATGGATGTGAGCTGCTTTGTGAAGATTACCTGCCCTTTGGGACAGGAAGGAGACTTGTCTGCCTCCTCCTTTAGTTGTTGTTGAGGTACCCCCCCCGCACCCTCCCCCCACTACAGAAAGATTGCTCTTAGCTCAGGGCTGAATTCACTTAAAGATGTCTTCAAAACTGTTATTCTCCATGGCAACAAGAACAGAGGAGTGGAGAGCCTTACCCAAACCCCAAAATTCTCAGGATCTTCAAAGTCATCTCAATTACTGAAGGAAAAAGACATGATGAAAACAACAGGTTGCTTTTCTTTCTGAATCCCGAGGCCTGGTGTACTATGCTCTAGAAATTTCTGGAGTACTGTGCCTTAATTTAATATAATCCCACAGAACCAAGTCAGTCTCTTTTCCACACCCACATCCAAAGGATGTGAAGTGCTACACCTTTAAACAGCTAAGTGTCCCTGGCCAGTGCATTTATTTATTATTTTTTATTTTTTTACACAAACCCAAAGTAAACAGAATTGTTGGGAATATGTCTTAAATACAGGGAGATCTGGAAGAAACAGCCTTCACACCAAGCTTGGTGGAAGGTAAACCATAACAATTGGCAATAGGAGGAGGGCCCCTCTCTTGCTCTCTGCTGTTCCTCCTCCCATTGGGAGATGGGGTCAGTTAAGAGCAGCTTAACTTTTCTACTAATCTCAGCATCCTTGAAACCCTAATACCCACCTCAGGGTTGGTGTTAGGGAGGACATTTTAAAAAATAATTTAAAAATTTAAAAGTATGTGTGTATATGTGTGTATCCACCTGGGGTCTGTACATATGAATGCAGGTGCCCTTGGATGCCAAAAGCAGATCTCAGATCCCCTCCCCCACCACCACCACCACCGAGCTGGAGTTATAGGCAGTTTGTGAATTGCCAGGCATGGCTACTGGGACCCAAACTTAGGTCCTCTGCAAGAACAGTCTGTACTCTGAAGTGCTGGGCTACCTCTCCAGCTCCAGGGAGAGTACTTTTGACAAAGAAAACTCTATGGCCATCTTTGAAGTTTCATGGAGGCTGAGTTGGCTATGTAGATGCTTAAGTGTCTAACCTGCTGTCCAATGAAGCTACCAAGTTATTCCAAAGAAGATCTGCAGAGGTAAACCTTGGGGTTGTAAGGCCAGAGACCAACAGACCCCACCCTTCAGCTCCAGCCTGCTTAGTTAGTGGCAACACCCCCACCTGCCTCTGGGAGGATTTCAGTCTTGGAACCAGAGCTCACATCACACACTGGGCTCCAGGGCTGTGCTCCAAGCTCTTCCTTGCTGTCAGGCATTTTGAGCCCAGTGCTTGGGGCCCTGACCTTTCAAAGACCCACAGCTGTACTGCAGATCTGGGAGGAACACATGTCAGCCCATAATCATGAAAATAAAACATTGAAATGAGAATAAAGTTTTGATTAGGAGTCCATATGGACTGTAACATGATATCAGTGAGTCAGCTGCCAGTCTGCTGGAGCTTTATATGTCTACCTCAAAACATCATACCAATTTGAATCCTGGAGAAAATGTATGTTATAAAAAAACCTCTAAGTTAGAATTTTAAAATTATACAACAAAAATGTGTTTGTCCTGTGGGACACAGACATGGCAACATATTGGTTGCAAGTGGATCTGGAGTCTTTGTTGGCCTTAAAATGACTACAATGTGTTGGACACTGAAATCCTAGACTTGGGTCTGATGTCATTGCTTAGGAATTTTTGCCACCTTAGGTAAATCAATAAAACGCATGAATCGATGTTTTCTCATCTGCAAAATAAACTTAAGTGGGATGGAGGTCATGAATGGTCACTTGTAGATGAAAGGGTGGCAGTGAAATATTGATTGATTTTTATCTGTAAAGAATCCAAGACAAGGGCTAGACAGATGGCTCAGCAGTTAAGAGACTGACTGCACTTCCAGAGGACCCCAGTTCAATTCCCAGCACCCACATGGCAGTTCACAACTGTCTGTAACTCCAAGATCTGATACCTTCACACAGATCTGATACCCTCATACATGCAGGCAAAACACCAGTGCACATAAAATAAAAATAAATTATTTTTAAAAACACATTAAAAAAAAAGAATCCAATGCAAATACAAGAAACAGTCAGAAGGATTTGCTCATTTTGTGACTATCTTTATACCTGTAATCAAATCTCTAATAGTTAGGGCTGCTGAAGGAGCAAGGGTGGGAATGAGGCGTTTCTTTCATATGCTCCAAGGACGCCATGGTGAATCTGCAGTCTTCTGAGGGTTAAGTGGAAATTTAATACAGCAGTTAGAGTCATAGGTATGCATTCATTATGTTTCTAAAATTCATGTAGGAGAAAGGTCACACTATGAGCAAACACTAGACTCCATAATCTAGTCCACTGAGTTCACTGTCCCCCATCCATTAGTCTGTTTTACAGAGACTCCACAGCCACTGGAGTGGCTATCTTCCTGCAACTCCCCACCGACCGCATGCAAGTTCATCTCAGTCCATCTCAAGACATGACCACTGTGTACAGCAGCTTCCCTCTCTCACGGCTGGCTCCTGTGCTCGCAAAACTGTTTGAATCTGGACAAGGAGGCTTGGGAAGCGCTTCCTGTTGTCTGGTGAGCCTAGAATGGCACTGGCTGGGATCAATGGCAATGGTTCAGATTGCCTGTTGCAAAGAGAACGCAGTAAAATATCCCCGTGCTCACATCGGTTTATTTTAAACAGGACCTAATTCAGAGCAGGTCTAACCCTGTGGTTAATTATGGACCATATTATCCAACAAAAGGTATTTTAAAATTCTAAAGCTGGTTGAACTGGAATCTCTTCCCTCCACCCCTGAGGTACTCAGGTTTTCTGGATTTACTTAAGAAGCAAAGTCTTCCAGGGCTCCTGGGGGCAGGGGTCTTTGTCTTTGAGAACTTGATATTCTGGCATACAACTTATTGTATGTCTCTCTTGGGGCCCTACTGTGCTCATTGTCCAGCCCTGGAGATACTCTGCACCCTGGAGACTCAGGTTTATGCATACCATTTACCCTAGAAGCCTTTCCTAGGCTACCAAAGAGTACAGAAATGTCTCATTGCAATTTCAATGACTTTTAATATCATGCCTTAGCCCATATTTTGTTACTATAGGAGAATATCTGAGACGACTGTATGGTGCCTTTATCTGCTCAGCTTCTGTAGAGGTCACATGACACTTCATCCAGGGTACAAAAGAGGATGTTTACCAAGAGAATATGGGACACGATGGACCAGAAACTTTCCAGTAATTCCTTTACAAGGCTGGATCCCCTAAGAATCAAGCTTCTGTTGAAGAATCCCATCTATTAATAATATTTTTTTTTGTTTTGTTTTTCGAGACAGGGTTTCTCTGAATATCTCTGGCTGTCCTGGACTCACTTTGTAGACCAGGCTGGCCTCGAACTCACAAAGATCCGCCTGCCTCTGCCTCCCAAGTGCTGGGATTAAAGGCGTGCGCCACCACCGCCCGGCTTATTAATAATATTACACTGGTGATTTTAGCACAAGTTTGGCGAGGACAGGCCATATCTAATCCACAGCTCAGGGACAATTGTTTGGATTTACGGTCTTCCTTGGTGCGGATGCAGCACTACCTGGGATCTTGCACGTCACAGATTCTGGAGAGGTGGAGATGTGAAAGTTGCAGTTGTTAGGGACAGAAGCAAGGGGCCTGTTGGGGGTGGCCACTGAAGAGTGGGGGTGTGGAAGGGAGGGGTGCTAGAGGTTACAGATCAACGCTGGGGAGGAGCTCACAGAACTCCACAAGGAGAAGGTAGCCTTGTGAGTTTGCTTTAGAGACAGGTCAACGAGGAAAAAATTCGGGACTTGTTAGGAAGCAGAGCAAAAACAGCTGCAGATCCATTGGATTCCCTAACGAGCACATGAGCACCAGACATTACAAGCTGTGGAATGATGAACAAGTTACTCAGCCTCTGTGGGGCTCAGTGGCCTGCTCCCTGACCAGGCCAAATCTGTCTGCTCTGAGACAAGGCCGGAGAGAGGTAGAGCTTGGGCGCTGTTGCAGAAGGCATTTGGGTCTTACTCCTTAGCCGGTGGGAATCCTGAATTGTTGCTTAAGAGCTGCACTTAAAGCTAACGAGAAGAGCTTCCACAGCCTGAGCTCCGAAGCACTGGGGATGGGACCTTCTGCATGCTAGACAGGTGCCCTGCCATGGAGCCACCCAAGAGCTATGCCATGTTCACGTGTGCGTGTGTCTGCCTCGAATAGTTATGTGGTCCCTGAAATCCTTGAAAGGATGAACAAGGGAACAAAAGAACGAAGCCAGGCTAGAGGGCTCTGGTTTCTGGGTAAACAGTGTAGCTGCACTCTGCCTGACCGAGACATTTGCTCAAACCGTCCAGTCTGCTTGTTCTCACTCCTTCCAGACTCCGAAATTTCCATGCACTGAAATCTCTGGTCTTTCGGTCCTATCTGTCCTCCAGCCACTTTTGACTATGACTGAGTTTATACCCGTGGGAATGTCTGCCACCGAGCCTGGGGTGTCAAACGCATGCTTGCCAACACGCTCGCAGGCAGAACACTCCCTCACCCCACCCCTCATACTCCCAGGCTCCTGTGCTTTGCAAGACAAGTCTTTAATTTAGTTACTGGAGTTGACTAAATCCAATGCTGTCCGCATTCTGTTGGTTCCTCGGTGCTGCCTGGTAAGCATTTCTTTAACCACTTAAAAATGAAATGCTGTGGACATCCACAAACCCACAGACAGAGGTACAGCTTCATTATTAGATGGAATCTTTAAATGGACATTGGTTCTTAATTTCAATGTGGGGCGGTTCATGAGTCTTCCCTGTGGTTAGGGATTTTTACCTATGGCCCGAGGAAAGACTGGCTCCTCTCAGATGATGAAAATATTTTCCTAAATTTATCGTATTTTTATTTTGATTCTCACTTGCCTTTCATATTTAAGCCTGTAACTTGTCTGTGGCTGGTACTTTGGCTCGAGTCTGCTCACAGTGTTGTCTATTTATTTTATGTGAGTATGTGTGTACATGGGTGCCCATGTGCCACAAACCATGTGTGGTGGTCGAAGGGCATCTTGGAGGAGTCGGTTCTCTCCTTCCACCATGTGGGCTTTGGGTGTCAAACCCAGGTTAGTAGGCTTGGAGGCAAGCTCCTTCACTCTCTGAACCGTCTCACCAGCCCATGAACCTGGTTTTTATATGGATGGAGGACAAGGCCAAGTTTCAGTTTATTCTGCAAGAATGTCTAGATCAGTCATGTCTCATGTGTAGAAGAGAGAACCAGTGAATGGGAATATATATATAATATATTTAATATAATATATTATATTATACTTGATTATATATTAATTTAAATATATGACATAAATAATATATTTAATATAAATATATATGTAACAGACTCTTACACAGTAAGCTGAATCTAAATGCTAATGGTGAAGTTGGGAAGTTAGGGCCTGTGTAGTACCTCAGCAGCTAATGGCTCTTGCTGCCAGGCCTGATCACCTGAACTCAGTTCTCTGGATTCACAGGAAGGAAGGAGAGGACTGCCTCCTGCAAATTGTCCTCAGATCTCCTATGTTATCTATGGTACATCTACACATGCATGTAATATTTTTTTTAAGTTGGAAAACTATTTGGTCCTGTCCCCCACGTCCTAGGACCCAGAAATCCCACTGCCAGGTAGAATTATCAGTAGAAATGTGTGTGCATGGGTACTGTGAAACAGTCACGGGGATGCAGACTTGCTTAGTAAACATGCACACGCATATGCCCGCACATGCACACAGAGACAGAGAGACAGAGACAGAGACAGAGAGAAGGGGGAGAGGAGAGGAGAGAGAGAGAGAGTCGGGATTCCCTAGATTGATTTGAAGTAGATCTTACTGGACCCAGACCGATACAGCCATCTACAAAATATTTGCAGGAAATATCATTTTGATTCTTATTTAAAAATTTAATAACTCATGTATCTTTTTACTTTTGGGGGCAGAGTCTTATATAGACTTGATATTATAAAAATACTAAATTCTCCCAATAATAGTATCTAAACAATTATAATCAAAACTAGGCACTTTTGTTCATACAAAAAACTCAACATACACTTTAAATATTGATATAGAAATGAAAAGGTTGTTTTAAAAAAGTTAAGACAGCCAGGTGTGGTGGCACATGCCTTTAATACCAGCACTAGGGAGGCAGAGGCAGCCAGATCTCTTTGAGTTCAAGGCCAGCCTGGTCTACAAAGTGAGTTCCAGGACCGCCAGTACTGTTATACAGAGAAACCCTGTCTCAAAAAACAAAAAACAAAAACAAAAAAAAAAAGAAAGAAGAAAAAGAAAAAAGAAAAGAAAATTCAAGACACCCGTGAATAAGAAAAGGAGGGAAGGCTCATTCCAGCTAATATGGGACTTACTGTGACAATGTGGTAACTTCCACAACATGGTACTAATGTGATATGGGATGAAGGGGGCAGGGAAGCCCAAACCAGATTACAGTGTGTACACACAGGACATCTGGCACTGCAGAGGTGGGTATTGCTCTGGGCACACAAGTTGAGCAGGGTACCAAGTGATGTCGCTATTGCACACTCACATCCGTGACCGTGTCTGCTGCAGACCAAGAAAAAGCAGTGTCCTATGCACTGGAAGTATGAAGAGAAGCATCTCTCTCTTCCTCTCTCTCTCCTCTCTCTCTTCCTCTCTCTCCATCTCTCTCTCTTCCTCTCTCTCCATCTCTCTCTCTTCCTCTCTCTCTCCATCTCTCTCTC
>CAJQZJ010032438.1:2492509-2532922 GCA_907164525.1 Lophiomys imhausi
CATCTCTCTCTTCCTCTCTCTCTCCCTCTCTCTTCCTCTCTCTCTCCATCTCTCTCTCATCTCTCCTCTCTCATCTCTCTCTCCTCTCTCTCTCTCCTCTCTCATCTCTCCTCTCTCTCATCTCTCTTCCTCTCTCTCCATCTCTCTCTCTCTCATCTCTCTCTTCCTCTCTCTCCATCTCTCTCTCCTCTCTCTCTTTCTCTCCTCTCTCCTCTCTCTCTCATCTCTCTCTCCATCTCTCTTCCTCCCTCTCTCTCTCTATCTATCTTTCTCCCTCTCTCGTTTCTCTAGCACCCTCCTGAGTCCAAGTTCCATGAACTCACTGAAGACAAAGACACTTCAAGAATCCAGCCATGAGGCCAGAGACATGGCTCAGTGGTTAAGGGCACTGGCTGTTCTTCCAGAGGACCTGGGTTTGATTCCCAGGTGGCTCACAGCTGTTTGTAGCTCGAGTTCCAAGGGTTCAGTGGCCTTGGGCACTGAACACACATGGTGCAGAGACATGCATTCAGCTTTTAAGAAGTCCAAGATGCATAAAATATTAATAAATGAAAAAAGAATCCGACCCATTGAGAACAGTGCTGAGGAGCCATTGTGGAGCTGAGAGGTACCAGGGTGATATCTGGTGTGCATGGTGCTCTTCAGATCGAAGCAGCTCCCACCTGATCTTAATGTTAAAGTGTTTTTTGTAAATGAATTTTGAACTCATAAAATGACTACTTCTTTAATCTATTGAAAAAAACCCACTATGATTACTTCCTGTTGTTAATGGGCTGCTTTTTCTTGAGACAAAGTTTGTGTAATGTAACATTCCCCAGGTTCATCATCTTATAATATTTAATTGTACAATTTCTGTGTCGTGCCATCACTATTATCTAACCTAAAATGTTTTCATTATCCCAAATACAAACTTCAGCTCACTAGATTACATCTCCCGTCAGCTCTATGCCGACCTCCTCATACCTAGTTTATTAAGTAAGGAAATAGTTTATTATTTCCTACCTGTGAATTTTCTTGTTCTAGGTTCTGTAGAAGCAGAAACATTTGTTACACTTCCTTTTGTGTCTGTCTTATGTCACTTTCCAAAATGATTTCATTTATGTTGAAGTGAAATGATTCTGAACTTCTTTTGTGACAGATTCTACTCCATTACGTGCTCACTATTTGGTCATCCATTGTGGTGGTTGATTTTATGGGCAAGGTTGACTGGACCATGGGATAATAAGATACCTGGTTGAACACTGTTTCTGGGTCTTTGAGGGTATTTCTAGGAGTCTCAGCAAAGCAGGTGTGAGGAGGGGCATCTTACAATCTGTTAAACATTGGATAAAACAAAATAAAAGAAAAAAGTAGAAGGGCATGTTCACTCTCCTAGCCTGACTGCTTGTCCTGGGACTTGGTTTTCAGGCCTTGAACATGTATTGGATTCTACACCTCCAGGCCCCAGCTCGTGGGTCATGAATTACATCACTGACTCTCCTGCATTTCCAGTGAGAAGACAGCTGGCTGTGCATGTCTCAGCTCTCATGACCGCTGAGCACATACACACACACACACACACACACACACACACACACACACACACACACACACACACACACACACACACACACGCACTCATATGTCTGTGTGTCTCTGTCTCTGGTTCTCTGTCATTCTGTGTCTGTCTCTATGTGCACACACTACTGCTTGATTCTCTGTAGAACATGAATACTGTGCCTCATCTGTGGATGAGATCTGAGTGGCTTCCTCCTTTCAGTGGATATGGACAATCCTGCTGTGAACAGTGTTGCTCTGAACTCCTGTTTTCAATTCCTCGGTATGTACCTTTAGAAGCAGATTGTTATGAATACAGTAGCTCTGTGTTTAACTCTGTAAGAAGCCACCAAACTACTTTTCACGGCTACTTAATCATTTTATATTCCCATCAGCGATGCAGGGGGATTCCAACACAAAGAGGCTGAACATGAAATGATGGGAAAAAAATTATTTGTGTACAATCAGAATCCTAAAGTTAGGGGTAGTTATACTAATAGCAGATGAAATTAATTGGTCCTCATAAAAATTACAGACGTTTATCCTTTGAACCCCATAGTCTGCCTGAAGCCCTGCTTGGGTTCTTGGCAGGAGCTGGAGACACCCCACAGGGAAGGAGGCAAAAGCCAGGCTGATCCTTGGGAGCACGCTGCGCAGTACCCCTTGCCTTTTCCAGGTGTTGAGTAGATGCTCGCTAAGCTCTGGTTATTGTACCCAGCTCTACATGCTGTTACCCAAAGAGGAAGCAGGTGTTTGTCCCCTGAGCCTCTAGAGCTTGACCCAGCAACCGCAGCACTCACTCAGTCCTCAAGTCTCCCTGCCAATTCAGTCCTTCAGGTAATTCAGGTAATCCACTGGGAAAACCCAGCTGTCTCCATTACCCTCCTCCCTGCTTCTTTGTTTGATGACTGGTGTAGTTTTGGATTAATTGTTAAATTATAAATTTTAATTTTTTATTTAATAATTTAAAAATTAATAGTACTATTATTCATTTAATCTCTCTCTTTCACTTCTCAAAATCAAGTGGCTAAAATGCTTGCTTATCTGGCTGCAGCATTCCTTGTCTCCTGTTCTCCTTGCTCATCTTGGCTCTCAGCCTAACCTGTTTCCTCTTTGTGCTGACCAAGAGTCCTCATTTACTCAACCTGACTGGAAATCTACCATCTTGTCACCTCACCTTCAACCTTCAACCTTCTTTTCGATGACTTCATTTCTTGAAAAGTTGTGGCTGCTGTGGTCCTTTAAGTCTGTTTTGAAATCTGTAGAAGTTCATCAGTGACTTCCAGGCTGAGAAAATCCATTTCTTTTTGGTCATTTTCTTCTGTGTTGATTTCTTTGATGGTGTAGTGTTAAGCATTCTGAATGTTAATTAATTGGTCCTGCTTGATGTCTGTTACTTACAGTGACTCTGATTGGTTAAAATAAATGCTGAGGCCTGAGATTGGGCAAAGACAGAGAAAGGTGGGACTTCCTGAGATTAGAACAGGAAGCCTGCGCTTTAGACAGAGGATTAATTCATTGCAGCCAGAAGCAGGAAGAAGGAGGCACACACCATGGGTTAGGAAAAAGAACCTCATTCCACATGGCCAGGAACATTGGCATATCATGGAGAATGGAAGTCCAAGGGGACGTACGTATATATGGGGTCATATTTGGGTAATAGAATTAAGAGCTAGCTTAGGTGGGCCAAGATAGTTCAATTCAGTCCAAGGCTTGTTAAAATCCATCGTGTCTGTGTGTGTTCATTTATAATGGCTGCTTAAAGGTTAACAGCCACCAAGCCAATTAAATATAATTTAAATACTAGTAAATAATTTAGAGTTATTTTTTGTACAAATGGAGCCCAACGTAATTTAATTAATTTTTTTCTACATTTCTTTGGGGACCAAATGAAACTGTAGTGTGTTGGTTGCTTTCAGTGTTAGCTTGTCACAATTGGGGAGCCTCTACTGAGGACTGGTCATGATGGCCTTGGCTCACGTGGGAAGACCTAATCTGAGTGCACCTTCTGGTTGCCGCCTAGATGAAAACAACAAAGGCCATGGCAGAGGGAAGATTGTTTGTGTTTGGTGCTCTTGGCCATCCCTCGTGCTGATGAGGTAATTCTTCCTGCTGTGGTTCATCCCCTCACTGAGAGCAGAACCAGTGCTTCCAGGCTTCCATTTTTGAACAAGGACCAGTGGCTTGCCAAGAAACTTCCAGGGTTTGGGTGCCAAATTGGGACTTCTGAAGCATTTATCCTTGTGGAGTGAGTGACTACTGTGTTGTCAGCCACTCCAGCAAGAGAGAGCCACTGTGGGACTACTCCAACCGCCAAGACACCCAGCCTCAAGGACCCAGCAGCTGTTGGTCCGGATCTAAACCTCCCAGGTGTGATACAGCTGTTATTACTTTAACATAAGATTATTTAATAACTTCTGTTAATACATGTGCTCACCCATTGGTTTATTTCCTCTTGAGAGCACTGATATATAAAGCCTGCCATTCCCCAATCTCTTTCTCCGTGTAGTACAAACTGTCATTGTGTTTACTCACCCACCCTCGTACCTTTCTATCCATTGTGTCTCAGTCACTGTACCTGCATGGTTTTCCCCCATTCCTCTGAAGACAAGGATAGTTTCAAGGTTTCTGGAGGGTGGGAGGTTTTGTTACAGGGACACTGAGCCCTTGGTTCATCCTAGAGCAGAGAATGGGGAAAATGGAGGAACAAATTCTTTTTTTTTTTTTTTTTTTGGTTTTTCGAGACAGGGTTTCTCTGTGTAACAGCCCTGGCTGTCCTGGACTTGCTTTGTAGACCAGGCTGGCCTCGAACTCACAGAGATCTGCCTGCCTCTGCCTCCCAAGTGCTGGGATTAAAGGCGTGCGCCACCACGCCCGGCTGAGGAACAAATTCTTATGCATAAAAATGTAGATACTCTTTCAACAATAAGGCCAGGGAAATTTGGGCAGGTTGTGTTCTCTGTAGGAAAATGCTACTTTCCTTTCATGTGTGCTTAAACAACATTGTCCCTAGGGATGTGGATATTTTTTTTCCCCAAAGGGTGTATGATGGTTAATTTCGATCAGATCTAAAATTAACTGAGCAACAAACCTCTGGGTGGAGTCTGTGGGAGTATTTCTAAGGAGTAGTAACTTGGGAAAGATCCTTTCCCAGAGTGGGCAGTGCATGTGCATGTGCCTGTACACAAGCGCGCACGCGCACGCACACACACACACGCACACACACACACACACACACACACACACCACCACCACCACCACCACCACCACCACCACCACCACCACCACCCAGATAAAGAGATTCCCAAGAAAAGCAACACTTCCTGCCCACCTGCCTTCCGGGCTTTGTTTCTTGCTGGTTAATGTATCCACTGTTGTTGCTGTTGCTTCCATCTTCACTGGCCATCAGCTTCTGGCCTTCCAACATGGATTGAAGACCAAGGACTCTCCAAGAATCCTCCAGGCCTTCAGCGGCATATTGAGTCTGTCGGAGCATCCGGCTCTGAGAAATCAGGTTCTTAGCCTCTCTAGGCACCATTGGACTACCCATCTGGTACTATATAGATCAGCCCAACCAGCTCCTCTTTATAATATATTTATTCTGTTCTGTTTACTGTAGAGAGCCCCTATTAACACAGGGTGTGTAGCTGCTTTCCTGTTGTCTATGAGCAGTTCAAAGGATATGGTTATACACAGGCTAGAAAGCCTCTGTGGACCTTTCTCCCAGACCCTTTGCACTGTCATTCTGGATTAGCTCATACTTGATGTACTAGTTTTCTTTCTGTTAGGGGAAGAAAGTTTTTATTTGGCATATAATTCCAGGTCACAGTCTATCGCTGAGGGAAATCAGGCAGGATCTGAAGCAGAAACCATAGAAGAATGAAATTTATTGGCTCCTTCGCTGGGTCATGATCATCCAGCTTTCTTTTATAGCCCAGCGCCACCTTGCTAGGGATGGTGCCACCCACAGTTGGCAAGCCCCCCCACACCCACACACACCAGGTAGACAGTCTGTCATAGGCATGGCTACAGACCAATATGATCGAAGTAATTCTTCACTTGAGGCTCCTTCTTCCTAGGTGATTCTAGGTTGTGTACCCTCTTCCCCAAGTATATTATAGCTAGTGTCTTGTTGCTGTAACAGGATACCTGAGACTGAGTGATGTATAGAGAGGAGAGTTTTATTTAGGCCACAATTTAGAGGGCTAAAGGCACAGCACTAGCCTTTTCCTAGTTCTTGGAGAGAGTCTCATGGCATCTGTGACATCATGTGGCAGAATGGTAAGTAGGTTTGTGTGTGGAAGAGGCAAAACACAGTGATCTAGCCTTTTAACAACCCAGTCTCCCTGTTGCTGGTTTGGTTCTGTAAGACTCAAGGACCTAATCTCTTAAGAAAGTCATTAATTTATTTCTGAGGACAAACACTTTCCAACATGGTTGGAAATCAAATCTCAATATGATCTTTGGTGGGCTCAAACCACATCCACATAAAAGCAGCCACGTTTTCCAAATTTCCTCTAGAACTTTTTCTTCTATTCTACTCTTGTTTGCTTGTGTCTTTCCTCTCTATGTCATCCCCTTCATGGGCTTGTCTGTGCACAAGGAGTCGATGGTCATTATTATCACTCTCAACTTCTCATCAAGAGCCCACAATTTCTTTCCTGTTTGATTTTTTTTTTTTTTTTTTTGTAGGTTTCAGTCTTAGGAATGGAAGTTCCATATCTGACCTTCATCCATTCAAGGAGCCATATCCTATCTAGTTTTCACTTTCAGTGATTCTTCTTTTTGACTCCATTTCTGTCACCACAATCTGAATGTGGCCTCTCATTTCATTCTCGGATCCTCGTGATACCCCCTGTGATGTTAGTTGTAACTCTCAACTTGACCCAACATAGAAACAAATCACTCAGGAAGAATGTCCCAGTGAGGGATGGTCTAGATCGGGCTGGCCTCTGGCCAGGTCTGTGGGTCACTGTCTTGATTGCTGATTGTCGTATAAAAACACATCCCACTGTGGGCAGTCCCATTCCTTAGACAGGGGAATTCTGGACTATTTAAGATTAGAGGAAGCTCTCAAGCAATCTTTTACAGCCTCTGCTACAAATGCTTCCTAAGAATTGAGGTCATTGTTTCTTTCTCTCTCAACTTGCAATTTCAACTCGACTAATGCTTGCTCATTTGCTGTAGGTGTACAGAGGCTTGCTTTCTTTCTGCAGCTGAAATGAAAACCTAGTGGGAGCTGGATGTGTTTCATCTCTTGTATGTGCTTCGCAGACCCTGGCACAATGACAGGTACACACCAGTGCATTGGGAAACAAGCGCTAAGTGGAAGAATGTTCGAGAAGGAACAACTACAAAGGTGGGGAGGAAACATCCTCCCATTTACAATGGGAATTCTGAGCAGGGGGAAGTTTAAAGTTGTTCAGAGCAGCATGCAGAGATTGAGATTTCAGTAAATGATAATTAACCTCCTACACCCTTTTGAATTTAACCAAATTAGATTTGAACATACAGGTCTGAGTAAAATAGGCAAATAGCCTTTCCCTGAACAAAAATTTATTTTTCTTGCTGGTTTTGCAAGAAGATCAGATAGGAAAAATGAATCAAGTTTTCCAGTCAAAGCTTGTTCTTTTACAAGTATTATCAAACCTATTTCTCAAGCTATTTGTGAGTCAAGCTTAATCTACTAAGAACTATTTGATAATATGATTAGATTATTCCTCATACAGTAATGTAAGTGGGTGCTCTAAAAATAAAAATGGAAGAAATTACATCATGCAAAGCAGGGAGAAGTCCTTGACCTTCAGCTTTGCAGCACAGGCAGAGTTATTCTGGCCACTCATACGGCAGTGGTGCCAACTCCCGTAGACCAGGCACAAAATGGCATATCTTAAAATATGTAAGTTGTGCTTGGTAAAAAGCAGTTTTCAGTTCCAGAAAGTGGTGGGTTTTTTCCATCAGTTATCTTGAGAATATTTTGATGCCAGGGAATATTTGATGAGTTGTGTTGCAATTTTACCAAGCTGCTCGGAATCTGGAGGAAAAAAATCTTGAAAGATATTCCTTTTAATTGATGAATTGATGCATTTGGCTGTATTACTTCTGCTTTTTCATTTTAATAAAAGGAGGGTGAGGAAGAATAAATACTAAAACATTTAGACTCAGAGTTTAGGTGGCACAAATTCCAAATCGGCCAGACATCTGTCTCTGCCTGTGTTTCCATCACATGTATCTATCTGTACACATGCACCTGCATGCACACACATATTCATGTACACACACACACACACACACACACACACACACACACAAGCATATACACAGTTTACTGTATCCTTTGATCTTGGAGAATAAATCTTAGACAATGACAAGGAAGTAGGTCAGTTTATTGGGTCATCTGGACTCCTAAGACTGACGAAGCATGGATTCTGGGAACCTATGAAGAGCTGAACTCGTGGGAACTTGCCCAGACTGTAAAACTGAACAATCAGCGTCACTCACACCTCAGGGCCTGCAGCCTTTCTGTGGAGATGAGAATGGCACGGCCAGGAGAAGGAGGAGTATGGTTCTGTCACAAAGATCATCGATTCAATGAAGCAAACACGTGAGCGCTTTGTAGCTAGCCAGCCACAGAGACCTCACTGCTCTCCTCTGAAACCTGTTCTGGCTCTTGCCACCACCTGGCCTCAGTCAGCTGCTTAGTCTGCATCTACAGGCTGGAGGCTCAGCAGGACTGTGCCCAGCATGCTCTGGGGACTTCTTGGGCTGACTGAGCCCTCTCACATGTCATGGATGTCCAGGCAGTGTTCTTCCTTCCTGCGATCCCTCTTTCCCTCCCAGTGTTTGGCTTGCCTTGTGACCCAGTGGCCCTCCTGTCCTTTTGTTTCTTTCTCATTTTTTTTCCCCTCACACTTCCCCTGATAAAAATCATTGCACTTTTAGACCAGTTTGCAACCCAGATCAAAACAGCATCTAGGCTGTAAGAAATGTCCTGCTGTGGCATATCCAGCAAACAAACCCTGCCATCCAGAGTGCATGAATCCTGCATGCATTTTCACCTTCTTTGCTCTTCAAGGACTGAGCTGTGAGTGCAGAGGGTAAGGGCCGGTGAGTGCATGCTAATACTTAGCTTGAGACCTGTAGAGGCGTTAGTACATTTAATTGTATTTGATTCAATTTCTATAACTTGTCCCTCTTAAGAATGCCTGTTCTTTAACATGATCTCATAACTCAGGCAAAGCGTACCTCTAAAGGCATTGTACAGCCTTTAAAAATGGATCATCTCATATTTGCAAAGAATAAGTTGGATAATTTAGTTTTGGTAAATTATCTGATTGTCAGGAATAGTGAGATGTCATTTGCTTATTTCAAATGGACACTTTTATAGACTGTACTAATTTCTCAAAATTTCTCTGGAAATAATAATTTGGAAAGAAACAAAAAAGAGAATTCTAATGTCAGAAAGAATGTCTTTTATTTGGTCAACAAATGCCAAGGAATGTGTCGAGAGTAACAAACTACCACATACTGAAAAGGCACAGTGCAGACTCACGGCAGGTGGCCCACACTCTGACCCCTTGAAGAGCCTTCCATCTAATTAGGAAAATAAGACTTGTGATCACAGAAACATACCAAGGAATAGAAGAACGTCTGCATTTCAGTGTGTGGGATGGATCGGAAGCATAGAAAGGAGACACAGAGTTCAGAATGTTTCTGTATACAGGGGGTCTTGTATCAAATTCCCATCTGGAAAAATATGACAAATTCTGTCTGCAAAGACTCATTTCTCTTGGTGAGTATGGTCCTGTCTACTCTGAACAAACAGGTATGCTCTCCCCCCTGGCATTCTACATGTGCTAACCGTGGAATCATTAACTCACTCAAAGATCTCAGTAGTCTTTTCCTATGTCTCTGCCAGAGGTAACAAACACACGCATACACAAACAAACAAACAAAAAACCTCCCAAAACCAACCAAACAACACAAAAATAATAAAAAAACCAACCAACCAAAACAAAACCAAACAAACCATAGCTTTATCTGAGAGGCAGGCCCCACAAAGATGTCTTTTCATATATATTAGGGGTGGGAAGGACTCTGGCCAAGTTCTGGAGATGAAGAAATTGAAACGTAGTGAAGGTGCCTCACTTCTTCAAAGTGGCTTATGATTTGTTTTCTTTTGCTTTGACAAGATACCATGGACTGGCAATTTATAAAGGGAAAGAAGTTTACTTGGCTCACAGTTTTGGAGGCTGAAAATCTGCAGCTGGCAGCTGGGGCAGCAACATCTGGCAGGGTCCTGCTGCCTGGTGGTAGAAAGTGGCAGGAGGCTGGGCTGGGAGAGGGGGTCAGTCAGTGAGGCACTTGATGAGCTGCTAGACTGTGATCTCAGGCAGGGACACCTGTAATCCCCATGCTGGGCAGGAGGGACAAGGCAACAGGGACAGGGGGCTCTCAGGCCAGCCAGGCTAGCCTATTAATGAGTCCTAAATTCAATGAGACCCTGTTTCAAAGTGGAAAGTGATGGAGTGAACACAAGTTCCCTGACGGGAAGTCTGGTGAACTGAGTTCTATGTATGCCCTAAACTCACATTGTTAAAGTAGAGAATCGACTCCCACAACGTGTGCCCACACATGTGCCTGCACACGCACACACACACACATACACACACACACACACACACACACACACACACACACACACTAAATAAACAAAATATAGCAGAATTTCCCCCAGCATACTGGAACACTTTGTCCCTCGTTCAGTTCCCTGACTTTATGCAGAATAAATCAGCTGAAGGAGTCTGGAGACTCAGCGGAGGCCTCTTCTTGGTTTCCATGGTATGGTGCTCTGGGCAGCTGAGGTAGAGAAGGAAGCACAGACACAGCAGCAGACACGCGGACAGAGATAAGGGACCAGAGAGAGCAGCAGGGAAACCAGGAAACACCAGGAGAAAAGCCAAAGAGCTAATGGAGCCAAAAGCTGCCTCAGTGAATGACAAGGTCAACCCAACTAATGAGCCTTAGTTAGACTAAGAAAAAAATGTAAGTAACTAAAAATCAGGAATAAAATCAAGGACATTACAGCAAACCCTAAAGAACTAAACGGATTAGAGAATACACTGAACAATAATTGTGTGTCAACAAGTTAGATTGCCTAGATGGAGTGAAAAAATACTTAGAAACATGAACATTATCAGATTGACTCAAGAAGACAGGGGAGTCAGCACATTTGTGGTAGGGGGATGGAACCTATAGTCAATCAAACAAAAAACAAAAACAAAAACAAAAAAAAACCAAAAAAGCTTCTCAGCAAAGAAAGCAAAGGACAGCCTGCTTCACTGGTGAGTCCCACCAAATATTTCAAGGGGAATTACAGGTAATCTCCTTGAAATTCCTCCAAGAAATTGAAAAGGAAGCAATATATAATATACACTTTTCTAGGTGACAATTCTCATGATGTCAAAACTCGACAATGATACCACAATGAAACTGTAAACCAAACTATAAACTATTCCTTGTTAATATAAACATCACAATTCTAAAAAAAGAAAAAAAAAAACCTCAGGGTTGGCAAATTCATAGACCAAATGTAGGTTAGAAATGACCAGGATTTGTTTCTGAGGAAGTATCTGAGCAGACAGTACTTGCCCAGCATGCAGGAAGCCCTGGGCTCCAGCCCAAGCACCTAGAAAACTGGGCATGGTGGTGTGCCCAGAAGGTGCAGGCATCACAAGTAACTCAACCCTGGCTACACTCTGAGTTTGAGTCTAGCCTAGAATAAAAGAGACCCAATCCCCAAAAAACAAGAAGGGGGGATCAGCAACTTTGCTCTGTGGTTTGTGACCCCTCCCCAGTGCCTGCTCCCACCACTGGTCATGGGCACCTCCAGGGTCTGTGTGATTGGTCTCTCCCTCTCCGGAACTGTGAGCTGAAGGAACATCTCCAAGAGAAAGGTGTATGGAGAATGGAGGGCAGGAGTGGCCATTGAATTCATGTCTATTTAAAGCAATGATGAGGGAATTCTGAAACTGGCCAGAACTAGTGCCCACTGTGCAGTAATGGCCACTGTCCACTTTAAGATGGCTGATCGTATGAAACGTGAACATCACATCTGTCATCATCGTAATTAAAAGAACACATAGGGCAGTCCATGATTGCCACGCCGTTTCAAGATATAGGTACCCAGATAAGCCGAATAGTACAGGAAATTTGTGATTCTGTAAACTCAGATAACTGTCCTTTGAGAAGTCAGAGCCAAGCTGGTGCAGCTCCCTAGAGAACAGAGGCTACTCTGGCTGTCCTCCCTTGTGATGTGACCCAGGCCTTCTTGACACCCTTGGCACTTGGAAGAGCACAAGAAGCTGGTCTATTGGGGGACTGATGCCCCAAGCACCTCCACTCCTCCTTTAAGCCTGATGGCTTCATTTACCAAACACTCCAGCACGAGCTGAGCCTGCTACATAAAGGCCAGCACCTACCAGTACAGAACTCTCCGGAAATGCTAAAGGTTAGGTAGCCACAACTATTGAACATAAAAATGAAGCTGTTATATAACTTATTAATTAAAAGAGTTCTCAGTGGAAGGGGCTGGCTCAGTCAGTAAAGTGTGTGCCATGCAAGCATGGGGCTATTTCAGATTCTTAGAACTGACATAAAAAGCCAAGCACAATGGCCCGTGTCCGCAGCAGACAGATGGACCCTGGAGCCAGCTGGCTGACCAGCCAAGCTGCGCGGGTTCAGTGAGAGAAACCTCCTGGGAAAGTGAGGTGGATCGTGAGGGAGGGAGACTCTGGTACAGACCTCAGGCTTCCATGTTCAGCTGCAAACATATGTGTTCACACACACACACACCACACACTTTCCAATGGACTTTCAGAATGATAATAATTTGATACTCAGGGATAGGATATCCATTTTAAAAATGAATGAAGGCAGTGTTTTTTGTTTTTTCTCGATCCTGTGTTTCCATTCCACCCTCTCTGCAGTGGTGGTCTTCATAATACGTTGTTATCCTTGGAAGTATCTTACTGTTTATCCCTCAAAGTAAATGTGTGAAAACTCTAATTACACTATTTCACTACAACCACAATAGTATAAGCAGAAGTTTTTTGCATTTGTATTACAATTATTATTGAGAATGTTTATCATAATAATCATATAATTTGCATAATTAATGTGATTTGTTTCATGTTAATACGATTTTTACTACAATTATTTTAAACATGATTGATGGCAACCTAAATGTAACAACTCCTCCCACATATCCACATAAATAAAAGTAAAAAAATACAAATCTAAAAAATATTATATTATGTGGTAGAACTCCAAAACCATCAGTAAGAAACTAGAAAATAACTTATAGTTATTATACACAGTGGCACATCTATTACTTTTATAGGTGCCTCATTCACCCATATATTTTTATACTGCCATTTCTAAAACTGCTGTTATGCATTGATTGATTGTATTTGCTCATGTGTCAACTACCTGCCTGCTTTGATCCCTCAGGGATTGATCTTTGCTGTTTGCATTCCTCAGTCTGTCTTTCTCAGGGATGTTGTCCCTGCCCTCTGCACACAGGTTGCTGGCTTGTCCTTGGTGCACTTGGGTGAAGGGTCTCAATATCAAAAGCTGCCGGGGAACAGCTGTGCCGTCCTTGAGCCTCTGAAGTCTAAACAGAGCTTTGGTGCCCATGTAGCTAGTATGGTTTCCTGTTTTCTGTGTTATCTGCCCTTTACATTTTTTCAGCCTTCCTTCCCAGGACCTCCTTATGCAGTACCCAAGTTTGAGAACAGTTTTAATGAGAGAAAAGGAATTTTTGCACAAATTCTCAGCATTCATGAATTCCCCATCACCTACTCCCTCTAACTTGGTTTTTGTGGTACTTCTTGGTGCCTTTCTTTTTTTCTTTTTCTTTTTTTTTTGGTGCCCTTTCTTTCTTTCTTTCTTTTCTTTTCTTTTCTTTTTTTTTTTTTTTTTTGAGACAGGGTTTCTCTGTGTATCCTTGTGTATCCTTGGCTGTCCTGGAACTCACTTTGTAGATCACACTGGCCTTGAACTCACAGAGATCCACCTGGCTCTGCTTCCTGAGTGCTGGGATTAAAGGCATGTGCCACCACTCCCAGCAATTAGACAGATGTGAACTGCCATGTGGTTGCTGGAATTTGAACTCTGGTCCTTTGGAAGAGCAGCCAGTGCTCGTAACCGCTGAGCCAGCTCTCCAATCTTTTGTGGTACTTCTTTTTATCCAATTCAACTCTGCTTACCCAGCTCAGTAGTGGAAAAATGATGGTATGGCTGTACATACCTCCAGTCCCAACTCTGAGGATACCAAGACAGGAGGGTTGGTAGTATACGGCCAGCCTGGAGTATGCTATATCAAGACCCTGCTTCTAAACCGACAATTGTAAAAAGAAATATGGCTAATTAAAGTATTTACCCAGTATTTATGTTATTGTTAATTGGTTTGGCGACTGTTCCTTAACCAACCATTTTAAATGAGCACACAGAGACCGCATGAATTTTATCAAGCCTAGGCCTGAGTTGAGGAATCTTAGCCCATCTATGCTAGCTCATAATTCTATTACCCAAATATGATCCCATATATACATACGTCCCCTTGGACTGCCATTTTCCATGCCATGCCGATGTTCCTGGCCATGCGGAATGAGGTTCTTTTTCCTAACCCATGGCATGTGTCTTCCTTCCTGCTGCTCGTGGCTGGACTGCCTTCGTCTTCCTGCTCTAATCACCTTCTCTGTCTTTGCCCAATATCAGGCCTCGGCATTTTATTTAACCAATCAGAGTCAATGTAAGTAACAGACAGCAAGCAGGACCAATTAATTAACATTTAGAATGCTTAACACTACCCCAACAGACAATGAATAAATAAACAGAAGATGAGAATATGTTCACTCTGGGCGCCTGAAAATGGACCTGCGGCTCCTTTGTGATCAGTAGGGGGACAAAGCAGAGATTCTCCTCCAGGCCTCCTCAGAGCAGGGCGTAACCTCCTCAGACCCAGAGCATGTGTCTGCTCAGTGCCGGCTGGGGACTGTTGGAGTCTGCCTCATTAGCTTTTGGGTAGCTGCTAAGGTCGGCAGGGGAAGACCACCTAGTGTGGGTGGTGGTGAGTAGTCTCTGCCTTCCCCAGAACAGGCTTCTGAGTCCGGGTTAATAGCTCATGGGCTGTCCAGAGGCTGAAAGTCAGCCATTGGATGCACAGTTGCTCCTACTTCTGGAGCACTCAGCAGCTCTCCAGAGCATTGCCGGGTTCCACACAGCCCTATTCAGCCCACAGAAGAAAGTGAGTGATGAGCTCATGGTCACTCAAAACCCAAAGAAATATGAGGCTGAGATACAGATGACATGTGCTTGTCTCAAAATGAAGTATTAGGAGGGAAAAAATGAAATTGCTTAAAAGTAATCTAAAGCTGGGCAATGGTAGTGCCCGCCTTTAATCCCAGAACAAATTTGCCTTGTTGAGTAGTAATGATAATGTATAGTGAGTACGGGGCTGTAATGGTGATGTTAATTCCCATAAGGATGATGGAGAAGTTAGATCATGAGAATAATGATATTGTGACTAATAGTTCACCAATTAGGTTGATTGAAGGGGGACTAGCTAGATGTGCCAGACTTGCTAGGATTCATTAGGCAGGCTATTAGTGGGAATACGGGTTGGAGTTCTCGAGCTAAGATTTTTTTTTTTGACTGTGGATGTGTTCACAGTTAGTATTGGCCTAGGCAAAATAGGAGGGAAGAAGTTATGCCATGAGCAATTATTAGTGCAGTAGCTCCTAAAAGCTTCAGGGGGGTTGGATTATGATGCCTGCAATTACTAGTGCTGCATGATTTACTGAAGAGTAAGTGACTAGGGATTTAAGTTCAGTTTGTCATAGGCAAATAGAGCTTGCTATGATCGTGCCTCACAGCGAAAGTAAAATAAATGGGTAAGCTATAGTTTTAGTTATTGGGTCAAGGGTTATAGAAATCCGAATCGTGCCATAACCTCCTAGCTTGAGGAGAACAGCTGCCAGGACTATGGAGCCTGCCACTGGGGCTTCAACATGGGCTTTCGGGAGTCACAGGTGGAGACCATAGAGTGGCATTCTGAAAAGGAAGGCTATTGTACATGCTAGCCATACAATGTTATTTGATCACGTAGGTTTGAGGCATAGGATGTGGAAAGGCAGAGGCAGATGGATCTCTCAGAGTTCAAGACCAGCCTGGTCTACAGAGCAACTTGCAGGACAGTCAGAACTACCCAGAGAAACTGTGTCTCAAAACCAACAACAAACAAACAAGAAACAAAAAGTTATGTAATTAGTCTAAATCAAGACTCTGTAATCTGTGAGTTTGGCACACAGATGCTTCTGATAGGTGTGTTTATATTAATAGAATTTTTAGCTGAGGACCAGGGGACTTTCTCCTCTCTTTTCTTTACAGGTACTTGATTGAACATGGAAAACGGAAAGAAAAAAATACCTTGTAAAACAGCCATGTGTTGTGTAATGGTATTTTTTTTAAAGGACCACATATATCATACTGGTCCCATAAGACTGTATCACAGGAAGATTGTATTGCTGAGGATCAAAGCCGTAAGTCTGAAACTCTGGAATCACAAGAAAGAAACAGAAGAAACACTTCAAGCTTCAGAAGAACAGGAACCCAAAAGCCCAGGCATAAAAAAGCAAGAGCTGTCAAACTGGATTGCATCAAATTCAAAAGCAAATGGATATCTAAGGTAAAGAGACAGCCAGAAGAACCAGAGAAAAACCTTTGCCAGTTATTCATCGGCCCAGGAATGGGTATCTAAAATATGTGAAGAAATAAAAAATCTAGAACAAATAAACTAGTCAATGGGCAAATGAATTGAAAAGACAATTTCAAAAGAAATACAAATGGCTGGGAAACACATGAAAGAAAATGATTGGTTTTCTTAAACTTGGAAATTAAGAAAATAAATCAAAATTACACTGAGGAAGCAGGTATGTAGCTCAGTCGGCCGAGTCCTTGCCTAGAGTGCAGGAGGGCCTGGCATTCCACATGAGCCGGGTGTGGTACTGAAGGTGGGAAATCCCAACGCTTAGGACAAGGAGGCATTGTGATAAGAAGGACCTGAGAGTGCACATACCAGAGGAACTCTGAGGGACTGGTGTGGGGAAGTCCCTTCCTCACTACCGCATGATGGGAAATGAGCCTATTCCCTCCGTGGAGCTTAGAGAAAACGTGGACATGGCTAACGACCCTTTCTATCCCCTTGCTATCTAGACCCTTTCCTAGATAGCAAGGGGATTGGAGCCACAGGGCAGGGGCCTGTGAACCACTGACCCTTCAGGACTCTGTCCCCACTAGGACGGCCAAAGACTCGCTCCGTAGCTCCCCCTGGCGGTTTCAGCCAGTCTCCTCCAGGACGGCATCTTGCTGGGGAGATAATAGCACAAAAGTAGGTCCCTGGACCCTGGACTCACGCAGGTAGGCAGCAGAGTGTCTCGCACACAAAGCAGATACTTATTCTGTTGCTAGAAAGCCCGGGGAGATTTAGCCTTACGCCGAATTCCTTCAATAACCCTTATCTCAAATTAACCAGCCGCGGGCTAGAAGCAACATGGCCCGGGGAAGGTGAGGCAAGGCCGCCTCAGAGCAAGCTGGCTAGCCAGGCTAACTGCACAGGTCAGTTCTGCTTTCAATTGAGAGACACGGTAGAGAGGGATAAGGAAAAGTCCCAATATCAGCCTTGGGCGTCCACAGGTACGCGTGTATGCACTCGCACAAGGAAATACTCACACACGTGTGTGTAAAAAAGATTTACAGTAAAACGCAGATGTTCATAACAAAAGTCACTCAATTTTTAAAATGGCTCATGTTGACATTACATGTTATGGGAATCCCCCTCTATCCAGTGTCACCTCCCTCAGTTTCAGTGAAAATAGTAAATAGAAAATTCCAGAGACGATGGGCTTTGAAGATGGCTCGATGAGTGAAGTGCAAGGACCTGAGTGTGGATCCCTGGGATCTACATAAAGCCAGGCACAGTAGCAGCGCTGTGACCCCGCACCCCACATTGAGAGGACAGAGACAGAAGCCCCAAAGCTCAGGGGCTAGGCAGCCTGGAGGACAAAGTGGGAAACAAGATACCCTGTAGTCTCAAACAGGGTGGAAGGTGAAGGCCTGAGGCTGTCCCTCGAGTGTCACATGTGTGCCACCGTGTGTGTACACACACAGATTTAAATACATTCCAGAGATGAAAATCCCATAAATTTTAAGTAGCTTTTATCACAGTATATTGTTACTATTAGTTATTGTCAAGGTGGCTTAATTTATAAACTAAGCTCTATTGTAGAATTGTATATAATATATATGTCATCTATTAGAGGTTTTAGAACACATGTTCCCCCTCCCCCATTGCCCCTTGGAAAATAAGGAGTTTCTGTAATTATTATTATTATTATTGTTAATCTAAGTAGGTGGTACAGTCTAGATTCTACTGAGCTAATTTCAATTCTTATTAAACACATTTTCTGTTTATAGCACCATAGTGTTTAAAACCTGAATAAATACCGGGTCTTACAGGACTCATGCACTCTGATTTGGTTCCCAGTATCCCTCATCCTCCCCATCCACCTTGACCTTCAGAAAAGAGTGGGGCTGACAAGAGGGCCAAAGGTCATTTTCAGCTGAGCAGTGTTCACATTACCAGCAACAGTAGATTCCAACTAAGAAAAGCTACAAAAGTCCCCTTCCCTGAAACTAGTAGGCACGTGGCTTGCATGCCTGGGGACATAGACAGTGTCTGCAGCCAGGGTTTCCTGACAAGTCTAGGGAGGAGCCTAGACTCTTCTATCTCAGGGACCCTATAATCCTGAGATCCCTACCAGTTATGAGAGCAGAATTCAGATGGGATTTTCTTTTTGACCAACCCCATGATAAAAAAAAAAGTCATTACTTTGAACACAGTAATCTCTTTAGATTCTTCTAAGTGTTGAGAACCTAAAATAATGGAAAACAAAGTCTGTCCTGAAAGCGCTGATCACCATGATGGAAAGATAAATGGGGAACCTACTGGGTTCCTTTGCAGAAGCATGAGTGGTCTATAGTGCACAGGCTGGGGGAGCAGGGGTGCAGTGGGGGTGGGGATGAAGCTGAGGACTGTATGGGAAGGGAGAGGAAAGCTCTGTGGGTGTTTGAGAAGAATGACAGTGAGACTGCAGAGAGGAGAGAAAGGGCAAATAGGGAGAAAGTTCTGAGAACTTAGGAGGCAATTGGGGTCTCAGGAAGCCTAAGCTGCAAGTTCAGCTGCAAAAGAACGCAGCAGGGAATGGGGACCTGCCCAAGAAACACAGGGACATGGAATGCTAGGCAAGTTAACTAATTTAAGGCATATCAAAGTGGATCTGGCTGTAAGTGGAGAGGAATCTTCTACTGTTGTTTTAATTCTTCTGCCAGGAATGGCAGCCCCAAGGGATGCTGGGAAACAGAGACCCAGTTCTTATGCTGATAGAACAACTATGTGAATGTGTGTAGAGAGTGAACAGGTGTTGGGGATATGCGGCAGCTAGTCAGGCTGGCCAAGTGCTTGTGTAAAGAAAGCGCTAAAAGGACAGGAGAGGGGGACATGCTTGTGTCAAAGGCCTTGAAAGTTAAGCTAGAAGGTTATGTCTAGGCTGGGGTGGAGCTCCGTGGTAGACCACACGCACAAAACACGCACAAAACATGCACAAAGCACGCACAAAGCCCTGCATAGCAGGCACTCAAGTTACACTTAGGTATTGACATGTAGTCACATGCCACCACACTGTCCTGGTCAACCACAAACCCCAGAGGCAATGGTGGTGCCGTAGGACCTGGTAGTGTTGTAGCCACCATAGTACATGCAAGTACTGGGCGTGCAATG
This sequence comes from Lophiomys imhausi, assembly GCA_907164525.1. Lineage (NCBI taxonomy): Eukaryota > Metazoa > Chordata > Mammalia > Rodentia > Muridae > Lophiomys > Lophiomys imhausi. The sequence goes on from CAJQZJ010032438.1 coordinate 2,511,945, forward strand.
CATACTTATGTGTGTGCTGGGCAATGTTTACACAAGAAAACTGATTAATGATTGGTGCTGGCCTGAGCCAGTTTTCATGGAGTGCCAGGGGGCAAATTCGCCGCGTCCACCTAGCCCCGTTATATTCATCCATTCCCTCATTCATTCCTTTTCTCGTTATTTATTTATTTATTTTCCACAGATATTTCCATAAGTTAGGTCTCACCCATTAGCTGGCTTGATAAGGCTCTCTTTGCTAATAAGTAGGCAGTCAAATCACTGAACTGGACCACTCCATAGGTAGAAAGAAGGTTTATTGGGAACAAAGTGTCAAGGCTGTGGGGGCAGGGAGCAGAGAGAAGCAAATGGTGGAAAAGTAAGATTTTACATGATAGCTGGGTGGTGGGGTCTTCCTCCATGGTAGAAACTGTTCAGATTGATCTGGGACTAGATTCCCTTGCTTGAGATGCTTGACACAGCCTAGAGTCCATCTGTGTGTATTTCTCGGGTGTTAAGTTCAGCATTCACATGGTCTTTTCCAAGCACACGTACAGATTTCCCCTTTCCAAAAGGACACCAGTCATATTGAGCCAGGGTCCCACCCTACCTTAGAATCAGCTGATTACATCCATGGTGACCCTATTTCCAAGTGAAGCCACGTTTCACTGAAGTGCTGCAGGTAAGTGTTTTAACACGTTAATTTGGGGTAAGTGGACATAATTCAGTTCAGCCTTTCAGGGTTAGAAGACTCTGCTTTGAGAAACTTGTTCTCTACTGTTCCCATGGAACTTACACATCTTCCCAACTTGTGTGTGTGTGTGTGTGTGTGTGTGTGTGTGTGTGTGTGTGTGTTCATGTGTGTGCACTAACCCTGGAGCTACGCTGGCAGCCAGCAAGTGCAGTGACCCTCTTGTTTCCACCCCCTACAGCACCAGGTCACAAACTCACCAAGGGCCATGCATGGCTTTTAATGTGGGTGACGGGAGCTGAACTCAGGTCCTCTGCAGCAAGTGAGTCATCCCTCCAGCCCAGAAGCTTGATTTAAAGCCAATGACAACTACGTCAGACTCAAAACCTCTGAGACATCAAGGTAAATTCGTGCTGATTCAAGCTGTAGAGTTCCGGGTGATTTGTTACAGCAGCGTAGGAGACTCATACAATAGTCTACACCACCGCTGAGAATTGAGAGGCGTGTAGCACTGAAGGGACCCTTAGGGAATTAAGCCTCACTCAAGCCAACAATGAATAAGAGCATGTGCTGGCTACCCTTGATTTTCAACTTGAGTGCATCGGCAAGTAACTAAATCCCAAATGGCTGGCCACCCTTGTGAGGAATTCTTTCTTAATTAAATCATTTGATGTGGGAAGACTCACTTCTAGGGTGGGAGGATACACCTTTAATCTAGGTCACACCCTCTGTTGGCCATCCCTATACAAAGCACTGAAGAAGGAAGCTTCTGCTCTTTTCCTGCTTTCTCTCACTGGTAAACCCATTCCTTCACTGCCATTAGAGCCTACTTCTTTGGGATTCCAGTGTATACTGAAGACCAGCTGAGACTCCAGCCTCGGGGACTGAACAGCTACTGGATTCTTGTACCTTCCGTTCATAGGCAGCCATGGTATTAGCTGGACAACAGCCAGTAAGCCATTCCACTAAATCCCACACATACACTACTACCTATACCACCCTCAGCTGGGACTGTTAAGCAGAAATCTGCAGTTAAACCAGGCAGTGCACTCAGGTAGAAGAGGCCCAAGGTGGTGAATTAAAAACAGCCTTTTAGAGCTTCTCCATGGACGGCAGCCCTGCTCCTGGCTTTCCAGGGCCTAAAAATACAATACAATAGTTTAAAAGGGAAAGAGAGAAAGAAAGAGTGAGTGAGTCCCACACAGATTCTCATAAAGATCAAACAACGGGACCGAGCTGGTAAGGCTAAGGGCATATTAAATTCCAGCCCCGATGCCTGATATCCTTCAGATCCAAAGCTCAGGTCACCCTCTCCTCCTAGCTGCTATATATAGGCATGCTGTCAGACCAGGCTTTTCCCCAGAGGCTGCTCTGCTCCAAGCTCTGTGGCAGTTCCCCACCCCGGGGGAATGTTGGGAAGAGGGGGCTTGCTCTTGGCTGCAATTTTCCTCTTCATATTTGGTGGTACAGTCTAAAGTCACAGATTTGAAAAAAAAAGAAAGAATGCTCTTTAAAGTGTATAATAAAAAAGAAGTGTTGCCTTCATAGTTTGCATACCTACATGCTTCCACGAGAGAAGGTGCTTCTGTTTAAAGACATAATATAAGCTGGGGCCTTGTTACACGTGTTTACAAACATGTGTTATGTCTGTGGTCCCAGATCTGTGCTCACCTCCAGCGCTCAGGTGGTTTTTCACCATAATGGTGTTCACTGGCGACTGAAACAGAAATGCCATGTAGATTGCTGATGTGGGGAGCAGGACTTTCTGATAGCTGCAGCCCCCACCCCCACCGAGGTTTTCTCTTCTTTACCCAGTTGCTTCCATTTCACGGTTCACCCTCCCGTCTTCTCCTGATGTCCAATTGCTCAGTTCTGGAACCTAGCACAGATTAGTTTCCAAGCCCAGCCAATATGGAGACTGACTTCTCTGGCATTTCAAAAAAAAATTCATGTGGATTCTTTGTTTTTTACTTCCTACCAGTAAATATGAAAAAGCTAGTTTATCTGTTAATTGGGAAGAAAAAGTCATGAATGTGTTATTTATTCAAGACACCGTTAGCATATTTGGAAGTAGGGGATTTTAAGGCAAGGAATGGGTAGGGTCTTTCAAAACCCAGTGAGGGCTGGAGAGAAAGGTCAGCAGTTAAGAAGAGCCCCCTTCCCGCTGTTACAGAGGATGAGAGTTTGGTTCCCAGCACCCACATCAAGAGACTAATAACTGTTTGTAAATATATTTCCATGGATTTGGCCGTCTTTCTGGGCTCTGAGGGCACTCCTACACATGAGAATGCACGCGCACACATGAGCAACACACACACACACTAACGTTTTCATTCCAAAATTGCAAATCAAGACTCTAGCTCCCATTACTCAGTACAGATGATCTTTCATATCTGAGGCTTCGGTATCACAGTTCAATTGCTTGTGGCCTGAAAATACTTGGAGAATAAAATTGCATCTGCATTGGATGTACAAGGACTTTTCTCTTGTCACCACTCCCTAAAACAGTGGTCCTCAGTCTTCCTAATGCTGCAACCCTTTAATACAGTTCCTTCTGTTATGGTGACTTCCAACCATAAAATTATTCCCATTGCTACTTCATAACTGTAATTTTTGCTACTGTTATGAACCATAATGTGAATATCTGTGTTTTCTGATGGTCTCAGGCAACCCCCGTGAAAGGGTCATTTGACACCCCACAGGGGTCATGACCCACAGATTGAGAACCACTGTCCTAAAGTTTAATGTTCTTTGAATACATTTAAATTATGTTTGGTACTACACCCAATATAATCTAGAGATAATAAAAAGGAATACATTCTATGCACACATTACTGCATTTATATGTGACATATGACCATGAGAAAGAGAAGAAAAGGAAAGGGGAGAGGAGGGAAGGAGAGGAGAGGAAAGGAGAGTAGAGGAAAGGAGAAGAGAGGTGATCAGGGAGATAACCTGCAGGCTAACAAACAATTTATCACTTTCAATACATTTACCCTGCTCTAAAGGCGATGGGAAATTTGACCATTGACTGGTTATTTGATCATGTAAAGATGTTATTGTTACATTGTGAAATTGTGACAACAGTGTTATGGCTATATATTCTAAACCTAGTGCTTTGAAAATACATGTTGAGATAATTTCAGACAAGAGATCCTGGGCTGGCAAAGTGGCTTGATGCGTAAAGGCGCTGGCTGCACAAACCTAGTGAACTGAGGTGGGTCTCCAGACCTATATAAAATCAGGACGCAGTAATATAAGAACCTGTGGTCCCTCCCGGTGTGCCTCTGAGGGCATATGGGAAACAGTAGGAGAGTCACGGGGCAGCCATACTGGAATGTGCAACATGGCAGAAGTAACTGGGGACTCTGGCTCAGCAAGATAGAAGGTGAGAACTCACACCCGAAAGTGGCCCTTCAGTCTCCACGTGCATACCTGTTCTCATTCCATCTCTGTCTCTCTCTTACACACACACACACACACACACACACACACACACACACACACGACAGAGAGAAAGAGAGAGATCTTGGATTTATCTCAAACAACATGGTAAGTAGAGATGGTGGAGACTTATATGACACAAGAGTACATATATTGATCATTAATCACAAAATTTATAGTATCAACGCAAAAGTTATACAATCCAATGATGACTCTAAATGTTATCTGTATTGAACGAACAACTGACTAGTGGTAAAGGTGTAAGTTCCTGTGTGCCCTCCTGCCTTCCCAGCCCTCTGACCTCGGATCTCATGTCACTGTGAGCACCACAGGCCTCGCTGTGCTGTGAAGAGCTCACTCTAGGCTCGTGTCTGCCCTCCCAGAAGACTTGCCTTCCTCACAGTTCTCAGTTCCTTTTATTCCCCTAGCTGCCCCCCTCCCCAGTGCCACTGGAAAATTTAAAAACAAATTCAAACATTTTAGTTCAGAGCAATTCTCTTCTCTTTTCTCACTCCAACTCTGCCATGACAATTTCCCTAGAGCTTCTTACAGGAAGCAGAGCTTTCCCCCACGGGAATAACCTCTCACTTTTAAAATCAAGGCTCCAGGCTGGAACCATGGCCACAATATGCTGTGGTTTCTCTCATCAGAATATGAAGCCTAGTTACTGACATTTTGAACTCAGGGTAGCCTTTTGACTTGGATAGCCTGGCTGAAGAGGTATGGTGAAGTTCTCAGTTGTGGCACTGTGTGGCCTGAGGAGTATTCTAGAATACTTCTCTTGGGACCTGGCCCTCTTACCTAGGACTGACAATAAGTGGGAGAACACAGGGGGCAGAGGTGACCTGCTGGGGTGATGCCCCTATATCTCCTGGCTCCTGCCTTGCCAGCTGGCCATGAAGCACAAAGACCCCAGCAGGACTGGCCTGGCCCTTATACACTAAAACATTCAGTTATGAGCCAAGTGGGCAGCAATTTGTTCGGAAGCGTTTGTCTGTTGAACTCACTGTTCAACAGTGAGTTCAGAGTTCACTGTTGAGTGCAAAGACTAGCTAACTAAGATAAGATAGTTATCAGTTACTCTTTCCCATTACATAATGAGGCCAACAAGCATCACTTGAGGAATGTGATGATGATGGAAGGTGTTACTCAAGACCTAGAAATCACAGTAGACTTCCCGAAGCAAGAGGCCCTAATATGACATGACCAGCATGGTGGGAGTTAGCTCTCTTTAGTCCTCCTTAGTGAATTAGTATGCAGATCACCTTGACATTGGGCAGCACATGAAGGAGGAGATTGGCATCCCTTGGACTGGGGGCCAAAATGGACAGAACCCAGTTGAGGCCATAGCTCTATGAGAACCAGGAAATGCCTTGTTGAAGGGGCATGGCTAAGAAACCGCACAAGCTGCAGATGATGTTGGTTGCCGGGAGAAGCCACAGGACCTGCAAGATATTTTGAGAGATCTTGTGAGCCCTGGAGACTGCCAAGGATCACAAGATGCTATATAATAAGCCAGAGAGCTCCACATGGCACTCTCTTCTTCTTGACCTCATGGACTGAGAAGACAATGCATGCTGGAGAAGTGTACACAGTATGCCATTTGTCAGCATTGAGGCCACAATGGTCATAAGCTGAGAGGTGGAATCCAAAATACAGACTTTTTGCTCCAAATCAGCCTAATAAGGCTGCCAGAAAAGGTGGGTGGAGTTCAGAGGCTGTGGTGAGGAACTCAAGGCCATGGAGCATTCATGGGCTGAGGAGACTATAGAAATGAGTCTCAGCTGATGGAGGAAGCCTACCCCAAGTTAGTGGTTGAAACAGGCTGACCTTACAAGCTGGTCACAATCTAGTGGTTGAAATAAACTGGCCATACGAACTGGCAAAGTTAGGCCCAATGGACACTAGGCTTTGAAAGGACTGCCTGCTGGGATAGCCACATTGCCAAAATCAAGTCATCCTGCACAGACCTATGACAGGAATATTAACATCCTTTTAAGAAAGTTAAAATAGGGTGAGTTAAATGCTCTTAGTTATGAAGTGTTTATAGGTATTAGGTTTTAGGATATAGGTGTTTTATAGATGTCTGTTAAGTGTTAATAAATATAAGTGTTTAAATAAAAATTTTCTGTTACAAACCAGGAGAAAGAGATAGCCAGAAAATATTTCCAAAGAGGAAGACCTATTTCCAGAAGACTGGAGGTCTTGGAATGAATGACAATTGAGTAATGGTCAGAGGGCTAGACAGATCGATAAATTGTGGTGAATGCTGGGAGGTGAATTATCACATGGCATCTTTGAATCAAACAATCACAGGGAAGGATGGATATGTTTAAGGATACAATAAAGTGAAAAATTTGGCTTTTGTCTGATTTATCTTTGGATATTTTGTCTTTGAAATCATGGGGGGGAAGCTGAGGCCATGGTTGTGGGACAGTTAGTAACGACATCATACCAAGCACATATCTTCTATCCACTGTGAGAGAATAAGTTCCTTAGAGAACCATGGACTACTACGCACACTTTTGTTCTTGAACCAATTAGATACTTAGCACCAAGTTGGTGAGTAAATGAACAAGCCAATGTGATTCAGCTGGGTTTAGATCTCTTGACAATGTTAAACTACCAGGAATATTTTCAGCACACTTTTGTCATACCACAGGCCTTGGTTTGCTCATACCATGCCCCCAGTTTCTGCCTAGACCTGAGAGTATAAGTAGCATTTTATTCAACACCCTCCTGATGAGTTCCTTTTGATCATGCCTTTGATGTTTCAACATTGCACCTCCTGAACTCTTCCCCATAAGGAGTTTCATTCCTCATCTCCCGTTTTGTGGCCTGGAGGATGATGACAGCCAGCAGGGCCGTGCACCTATGTCATGTTTGCTCTGGTTTGAAAAATAGTAATCTTTGGCAAGTGTTCAAAATGAGAGTCATGTGATGTGGTAACTTACACAGAAACATGCTAGCTTTTGACAGTGAGTAGCTGGCTTAGAAGTACCCTGGAATTTAAGAGAAAACATCCAAATAGCCTCATTGAGTTCAATGAAAGACCCATGTGATATATGCAAATTTGACCTACAGTTTCTATCTGTATATTTTATTTACAGAGAGGAAACTTTGGGCTCAAATGTATGTGAACTCATGGAATAATTGGCCCAGAAGGGAAGAGCAGCTGACATTCTGCTTTGTCAGAGACTTGATGACCATCCAGCTCTATGCAAACACTTTTTTTGGGTTTTTTTTTGCACAGAAGAACAGAGGTGGGGGGTGGGAGTAGTACATTCTGTGCCCAACCTGAGAGAGCCAAGTGCATTTGGTGATAACACATAAGATCATTGTCTTCATTGGGTCTGTGGCTTCTTGGTGTAGATGTGCAGAAACACCTGCTGAGTAGCAGCTGCCCCTCACTATCCACAGGTGGTGACTCCAGGAAGCCCGCAGATACCAAAGTCTGCAAATATTCAAGACATTCATGTAACATGTTGTACCACTAGCATATAATTTAGGCATCTCTCACCTTGTTCACTAACCATAAAGCCTAATGTGTTGTAAATGTTATGTAGACAGCATTAGTGAAAATGTATTGTTCAGGGAACAAGGGCAAAATGTCTGTACATGTTCAGCATGGATGCAATTAAAACTATTTACAATTCATGGTTGGTTGAATTTACAAAGCCTACAGCCACAGAGGGCTGACCATAGACTTCAAGTGTGTTCAGTTTATTGCTTGTCAAAAATGCCTCAGTAAAGCTTTTTTAAAAGCAAAAGAATGAAGGGTAAGTAAAAGGGTAAAACCTGGACTGGAGAGATGGCTCAGCAGTTAAGAGCACTGGCTGCTCTTCCAAAGGACCCAGGTTCAATTCTCAACACCCACATGGTGGTCCACAGCCATATATACTGGGATCTGATACCCTCTTCTGTCTGGTGCCCTCTTCTGTCATGAAGATATACATGCAAATAGAGTACTCATGTACATAAAATAAATCTTTAAAAAAGAAAAAAATATTTTTAAAAGGGGGGGAGTAAAACCCAGACCACTATTGAACAGAAAAAAGCCCATTACATTTGTAGTTTAATTAATTATCTATGCAAAATGCAGCAAATTAATTATCTGTGAATATAATTAATAATACTTATATATGATAACAAAGAAGAAGGAAGGAGAATTCATAAATGCAAGGTGTTATGAAGGGCCTATCTACCAGGTGCAATGTGTACATTTACTTGAATCCAGACTCAATCAACTCAATTGTAAAATAACATTTATGAAAACATCAGAAAAATGTGTACATAATCTGAAAAACTGATAAGAAAGGATTGGTTTTTAAGTACTATAATATTACCATTGTGTCTTTTTAAAATGAAAAAGTGTTTCTTTTCTAGAGATAAAGACTAAATTATTCATAGATGAGATGTTTTTGTTACTTCAAAACAATCCAGTGAAGTTATTCAGCATTCTAAGGATTTGTTAATATTTTTGGTGTAAAAATAGAGCACTAGGTAATTTCTGAGATGCCTACAGTTTTGAGATGCATAATGATATCAGTACAAACGCAATAACATGATATCTTCTTGCATTTGCTTCAAAATAAACTGAGTGTTGGGGAGCTGGAGTAGTATAGATATCATTGTGGAGGTGGTTCATGGACACAGACATTAAAAAAAAAATCCCAGTAATTGGAAACCAACTGGGAGCACTTCAATGATTATTGCAATGAGAAAATATCTACAATACTTGGTGACAAGCAGAGGCAATATCTGGTTTTGCTTACAGTTATGTTCCTAATACCTGGAAGAGTATAGTCACTCTAGAAACACTTGTTGAAAGAAAGAAATTCAGAGTCCCAAACCAGGGTAAGGCTTAGGGAGCTCCATATCTCCCAGAGCTTCAGAGAAAGCTTGAGGACTAGACTGGGGAACATATTAACTCCAGGTCAGACCCAGAGGTAGGTGGAGATTTCTACAACTCACAGCCATTCCTGTAGATCCAGTCAGAAGGCTCTATCTAACACAGGACAATACCTAACCTTCAGAGGAACACTTGAGATAGATAGAGCCTTTGGCCCTGAACTATGGGAGGGAAAACCTAACAGGACTTAGCACACTACACAAGGCAAATGCCACTACTAAAATAAAATTGTTAGAGTTGTAAATATAAGACAAAGGGACTAGAGAAATGGCTCAGTGGTTAAGAGCACTGTCTGCTCTTCCAAAGGACCTGGGTTCAAATCCCAGCACCACATGGCAGCTCACAACTGCCTGTAACTCCAGTTCCAAAGGATTTGACACCTTCACACCAATGTGTATAAAATAAAATTAAATAAATAAAAACACCAGCATATGTTAAAAAAAAAAACACAGAAGAAAGAAAAACTCAGTCAATGAGTAAACTGCAGATGCATAAGTCCCATTACGGAAAGAAAACAACATGATTCCAGCCACGAGCAGCAGAAGAAAGACACACGCCATGGGTTAGGAAAAAGAACCTCATTCCACATGGCCAGGAACATCGGCATGGCATGGAAAATGGCAGTCCAAGGGGACGTATGTATATATGCGGTCATATTTGGGTAATAGAATTAAGAGCTAGCCTAGATGGGCCAGGAATGCACAACTCAGGCCAAGGCTTGTTAAAATCCAAAAAAAAAAGAAAAGAAAACAACATGAAAATCCAAGAGCATATACCATGACCCATGGCACCTGATGAAAATGAGTTGGATAGACTGTCAGATAAAGAATACAAAAAGAAATGATTGTAAGTGTCTCAAACAATTCAAAGAATACATAAATACACTCCAAGAGAACAAAAGCAAAGAGATAGATGAGACAAGGAAGCCAATACAAGACATGAAGTCAGAGAGAGAGTGGCTGAAGAGAACAAAACTGAAATGATGCTGGAAATGAAAACCTCAACAGGCCAAATAAAAACCTCAGTGGGAAAATACAACGATAGAGCGGATTGTGTAGAAAACATAGAATTGGGAATGAAAGCCAAGGCAGAGGAAGTAGCTTACTGAGTAAAGGTCAATGATACATTTAAAAACAAATATGAACAGAAATTGAGAGCTCTAGGACACCATGAAAAGAACTAATCTTTGGATTATGGGCATAGAAGAAGGATAAAACTATAGCAAAGTAGCAAAGAATATTTTTAAGAAACTCTTAGAAGAAAAGTTTCAAAACCTAGGAAAAAAGATGCCTATCCAAGTAGAAGAGGACTACAGAACTCCAAATTAACAGAACCAGAAAATAAAATCCTCATGACATATTATAGTTAAAGTATTTAGAGAACAGAGTAAAGAATGGGTATTAAGCCCGGCGTGGTGGCACACACCTTTGAACCCATCACTAAGGAGGCAAAGGCAGGTGGATCTCTGTGAGTTTGTGGCCAGCCTGGTCTACAAAGTGAGTCCAGGACAGCCAGGGCTACACAGAGAAACCCTGTTTTGAAAAAACAAACAAGCAAGCAAACAAACAAAAAGAATGAGTATTAAAATGTACAATAAGGAAAGGTCAAGTCACATATACAGACAGGCCCACAGTAAAGGCATACCGACTGGCTGTCCGAGTTCACTGTGGTGGCCTTTCCTTTCCCCCATCTGAAAGCCTGGGTCAGATCCATCAATTCAGCTGTCTAGGCTGAGGTACCTGACTTGGGCCCAAATCATTTCGCTTAAAGTAACCTCTGCAGCAACCATGTACCTGGTCTCTTCTTTCTTCTTGTGACAGTCATGGATGAGCACCTGTGTCTTCAGGCAAAAGGGTAGCCAAATCCATGGCAGTGGTTTCTAAAACCAGACTCAAGGATGGGCCAGGAGTAGGGCCTGGTACCAGTAAATTCCCTACAGCACGGTGAGCTAGAAACAGTAATTTAAAATATCCCAACTAAAACAACCCAAGGGTCTGATGGATTCGATACAGAATTCTACTAGACCTTCAAATAGTAACATCAATGCTTCTCAAATTATTCTGTAAAGCAGAAAGGGGAAAATCTCTTCTTCATATTTTTTTACAAAGCCGGCATTACCCTGATACCAAAACTAGACACAGACTCAGCGACAACAACAAGAAATGAGCAATATGAAATATAGACCGATCTCCCTGATGAACAAAGATTCAATTTTTTTTTAAATTGAAAGCAAGTTTTTTGTTCTCATACAGCATATTCTGATCATACTTTCTCCTCTCTTATCTCCCCCCAGACCCTTCTTACCAACCCAACTCCATGCCTTCTTTCTCTTTCTTGTTAGAAAACAAACAGGGCAATATAAAAGCAAACAGACAAGAATAAAACCAAGCAAACAGAGAGAAAAGAAAAGAAAAAAAAGCATGAGAAACACACACACACACACACACACACACACACACACTTGGAAATCATAATAGACAAACAAACGTCAGATAACAGGGGAAAGTCCAAAGAAAGCATTATGAAACAAAAATATCTTTAAAAAACAAATGCTATTTATACTGATATATATATATATATACTGTGTTAATACTGATAGTAGCATGTCTATTGAAAGCTTAAAAGCTAACATCTCATAAAAGAGAATACATACCATATATGTCTTTTGGGTCTGGTTAGCTTACTCAGGATGATTTTTTTTCCTAGCTCCATCCATTTAACCTTCAAATTTCATGATTTTGTTCCTTTTTTTTTAACAGCTCAGTGATATTCCATTGTGCAAACATACCAGATTTTCATTATCCATTTATATGTGCATGGACATCTAGGCTGTTTCCAATTTCTATTATGAATAGAGCAGCAATGAAAATGGATGAGCAAGTGTCTCTGTAGCAGGATATGGAGAGTCCTTTGTGTATATGCACAAAAGTAGTGCAGCTGGACCTTGAGGTAGACCTATTATTCCACACCCTCTGAGGAACTGCCACACTGATTTCAAAGTGGGTGCACAAGTCTGCACTCCCACCAGAAATGCTCCTTTGCTCCACATCCTCTCCAGCATGCGCTATTGTTTGCTTTATAGATCTTGGCCGTTTCTTCTGCTTTAGGAGGAAATCTCAAAGTAGTTTTGATTGTCCTATCTCTGATGACTAAGATGTTGAACATTTCTTTAAGTGTTTATCAGCCATTTGTGTTTCATCTTTTGAGAACTCTCTAGTTCTATACCCCATTTTTGTAATTGGGTTATTTGTTTTCTTGATGTCTACTTTTATTTATTTTAGTTATTTATATATTTTAGAAATTTACCCTTCTATCATATGTGTAACTGGTAAAAATATTTTTCCGTTCTTTAGATTGGCAATTTGTCCAGACAATGATGTCCTTTGCCATATAGAAGCTTTCAGCTTCATGAGGTCCTATTAATTGTTCCTTGTGCCTCTGCTATTGGTGTTCTGTTCAGAAAATCTTTTCTGTGCCATTGAATTCAAGACTATTTCTTACTTTCTCTTCTGTCAAATTCAGGGTAACTGGCCTTATGTTGAGGTCCCTCATTCATTTGGGGTTGAATTTTCTGCAGGATGATAAATACAGATCTATTTGCATTTATCTACATGCAGTTCACCCAATACCATTTTTTAAGATGCTCTCCTTTTCCAGTGTTTTCTGGCTTCTTTGTCAAAAATCAGGTGTCCACAGGTATGTGAACTTTTGCCTAGCTCCTCAATCTGTTTCTGTAGATAAGTGTTTCTGATTTTATGTAAATACCATGCTGGTTTTATTACTAAAGCTCTGTAGTACAATTTGAAATGGAATGATGATACCCCAGCGGATCTTTTATCACTCAGGATTGTTTTAGCTATCCTTGGTTTTTTTTTTTGTGTTTCCATATGAAGCTGAAAATTGTTTTTTCAATTTCTGTGAAGAATTTCATTGGAATTTTGATGGAGTTTGCTTTGAATCTGTGGATTGCTTTGGGTAGAGTGGCCATTTTCACTTTATTAATCCTATTAATTCATGAATACAGAACATTTTTCGATCTTCTTATATCTTTTTTAATGTTATTCCTGCAATGTCTTAAATTTTTTACTGTACAAATATCTCACTTGTTTAATTAGAGTTACCCAAGACTGTGTGTGTGTTAGTGTGTGCATGTGTGAGCATGCATGTGCTGGTTTATGTGTCTTGCAAAAGGCACTGTTGTCCTGGTTTCTTTCTCAGTCTGTCATTTGTATGTAGGAAAGCAACTGATTTTTGTGTTAATTTTGTATCCTGCTACTTTGTTGAAAGTGTTTATCAGCTGTAGAAGTTTCCTGGTGAAATTTCTTAGGGTAGTATATGTATAAAATCATATCATTTGAAATGAAGACATTTTGACTTTTGTATTCCCTTAATCGCCTTCGGTTATCTTATTTGGTACAAAAATGCTTAAGAAAATTATTATAATGGAACTCAAGATCACATTATAAAGATCATCCACCATGATCAAACTGACTTTATTTCAGAGATACAGGAACGGTTCAGTGTACGTAAGTCAATAAATGTAACCCACCATATACATAGATTCAGGGATGAAAAAACTTGATAATCTCACTAGATGCAGAAAGGGCCTTTGAGAATGTCTATTATCCATTCAAAATATAAATCCTGGAGAATTTAGGAATATGGGGGACATTTGGCAATATAATAAAGTCAACATATTGGAAGTCCACAGACAATGTCATGAGAAATGGAGAAAAACTCAAAGCATTTCCACTAAAAGTACCAACAAGACAAGGGTGTCTACCCTCTCCGCTACTATTCAACATTGTACTTGAAGTCTTAGTGAGGGTAGCAAGACAAGAGGAGGCACAAATAGAAAAGAAGAAATAAAAATATTCTTATTTGCAGATGATATTATTCTCTATGAAAAAATCTAATGACTTCAGTAGACACCTCCTAAAGCTAATAAACACATTTAGTCAAGTAGCAGGAAATGAAATTAACACACAAGAATTGGCAGTCACCCTACATATACCAAGGTCTAACACACCAAGAGAGGATCAGAGAAACAGTGCCACTCACAATAGCCTTACATTGAATAAATCTAGCCAAGGAAATAAAAAGCTTGTACATAGAAAAAAGAAACCAAGCCGGGCGTGGTGGCGCACACCTTTAATCCTAGCACTTGGGAGGCAGAGGTAGGCGGATCACTGTGAGTTCGAGGCCAGCCTGGTCTACAAAGTGAGTCCAGGACAGCCAAAGCTGTTACACAGAGAAACCCTGTCTCGAAAAACCAAAAAAAAAGAAAAAAAAGAAAAAAGAAACCATAGAAAATACCAGAAGTCTGTTCACTCCTATATAGGAGAGAAAGGAGGATACAGAAAAGAAAAAGAGAGAAGTCCCTGGGTCTAACCTCCAAAACCCATTTAACAAGACCATTTAACAGCTTGTAGTCTTTTCCCCTAAATAACAAAAATTTCTATTATCTATCAAATAACCAAAGTGGGGGGAACACCCTCCCCACCTTCTGGGGATATAAGAGATAGATAGGGCATCTTCAAAAACCTCAAGAGATCTGCAGAATATGGCATTCAAAGATGTTTTCTTAACTTAAGATTTTTTGATATCGAGACATGTCAGCTCCTGACAGCACCCCCTATTCTACTCCAAGTAGAAGATGACCATCAAAGAATCTCCAGTGGGAGATGATTGAATTGGGGGTAAGCCGTTCTCTTGGCAAGAAAAACCCCTTGCTTCAACTGTCTGTCCAAAAAGGACAAAACTTGGAAGCAGATAATTCGACAGCCTAGCTCTGCCAAGACAGGGTAGGTAAGTCCTTCATAATTCCTGCTCTACAATCAATGTCTGTCAGAGAAATGGGGCCAAATGGCTGAAGATTGATGCTGTAATGTATGGAGAGCAAATGGGAATTGTCCAGGCAGCCACTGGTATGTCATTCTTTAGTTTTGGAAGCTGCAGGCCCTGCACTTCCTATATAATCAGATATATTTATCCCTCTCAGGTCTCTGAAGTGGTTGAAGAATAGATAGCTAGAGTCTCATAGTTAAATTTTGAGTTGTTTTGTATTGTATTTATAGTTATAAGAAAAAGAACCATTTTTTGGACTGAAAGGGAGAGCTGTTGGGGGGAAAAAGAAATACCTTAAACTAAAAAAAAAAGAAGGGAAGAGGATGGGGGGGTTGAGGGGGAGGAGGGTGGAAGGGTGGGACTGGAGGGGGGAGTAGGGAGGGGATTGTGATTGAGATGTAACTTGAAGAAATAAAAAATAAATTATTAAAAAAATACCAGAAGATGGAAAAACCTCCCATGAACATGGATTGGCAGAAAAATATTATGAAAATAGTCACATTACCAGGAGCAATCTACAGCTTCAATGCAATTCCCATCAAAATTCCAATACAAGTCTTCACAAAAATTGAAAAAATAATCTTAATTTTATATAGAAATACAAAAGACCCATGATAGCCAAAACAATATTGAACAATTAAAAAGAAGGAAGGAAGGGGGAAAAGAAGGAAGGGAGGGAGGGAGGGAGGGAGGAAGGAAAATGAAACCCACTGGAGACATCACCAACCTAGATTTTAGGCTGTGCTACAAAGCTATAGAAATAAAAAAGCATGATGTTGGCAGAAAAACAGACACATTGGTCAATGGAACAGAACTGAAGACCTGCATATGAGCCCACACTCTTGCAGCCACCTGACTTCCAACAAAAAGGCTACTAATGCATGTTAGAGAAAAGACAGCATCTTTAACAAATGGTGCTAGCCAAAGCGGATGGCTATAGGCAGAATCGAACTAGATTCTTATCTCTCACCTTGCACAAAACAACTCCAAATGGATCAAGAACCCAAGACTAATAAATAAGTAAGTAAGTAAATAAATAAATAAATAAGTAAGTAAATGAATAAATGAATAAATAAATAAATAAATAAATAAATAAATAAATAAATAAATAAATAAGTAAGTAAGTAAGTAAATAAATAAATAAATAAATGAAACTACAAGTAATACCCCAAATCTGATAGAGGAGAAAGTGAGGAATTGATTGCAACTCATAAGCACAGGAAAGGACTTTCTGAACAGGATCCAGTAAGTGCAGAAAGTAAGACCAACAGGGGACAATGGGAGCTCATGAAACTAAAAAAGCTTCTGTATAGCAAAGGACATCATCATGAATGAAGAGTCAGCCCACAGAACAGGGAAAAATATCTTTTATCAGCTGTACACGTGGGAAACAGTCATTCTTGGTGACCTAGACTCAGAGTCACAAACTTGACAAATTCTCCCTCATCTGGGTGCCAGCGTTGAATATCTCCATATGTGATTAAATTGGAGTATCCATAAGAGGTAGGAAATCAGCACAGGCCATGGAGGGGGTGAGTGCAGGTGGTTAAGAGGGTGGAATGGGTCTGCACCGGGTCTTCTGTGTTTATATTATGGCTTACAGTTCAGTGTTTTTGTGGGATTCCTGAGCAAAGGAACAAGGGGGTCTCTAACTCTTGCGCTTTCTCTTGGGCTCTTTTCTTTCTGTTGGCTTGTCTTGTCCAACTTTGATATGATATTTTTTGCATTATCTTATTATATTTTATTTTTAAATGGATGGATGAATGAATAAATACCTACCCACAAAGGTGAGGGAAACTGTCATTTATACCTACTGGGAGAGGAAAAATGTTTTCTCCAATTTACCCAATGAGATACCTTTGGTATCTCAACCACTTCAGGGCAGGACTCATGTTGTAGCTGACCAACAAATAATGGACTCCACAGTTTCTTTGTGTACTTTAATTTGGTTACAGCTTAGTGTTGTTGTTGTTTTCTTTTCTTTTCTTTTTCTTTTTGGGTGCTTTATTTTCTGAGTTGGGGGATTCTGTTGTTCTTTGGGTTTTGGGTTTGTATTTTTGAGAAAGAACTTAAAGTTGGATGGGTAGGGAGGAGAAAAGGATCTGGCAGTACTTGAGGAGAATATTATTAAAATATATTTAAATTTAACAATTGCTTTAAATAATAAAAATAAATATAAGAAAAAAGAAAGAAAGAAAGCCAAAAATGAGGGCTGGAGAGAGGGCTCAGAGGGCAAGAACACTGGCTGCTCATCTAGATGACCCAGGTTGGGCTCCCAGCACCACATTGCAGCTCACCACCATTTGTAATTCCAATTTTAGAGATCCAACTCCCTCTTCTGTCCTCCGACAGGCATTGCATACACGTGGTGCACAGGCATACATGCATACAAAATGCCCATACACATAAAATAAATAAGTCCTTAAAATTATCGAATCCATACTCAAATATCTTCTCATAATAAACTTGTCCATCTGGCATCTCCTGTCAGTTCCCACAAACCTTCATATAGTGGTTAATTTTACTGTTATATCTCCACCTCACAATAAAAAGAAAATGAAAATTTTCTTTGCCTCTTAATGCTGAATTGTTTGATTCCACAGTGTGTCATGGTTAGTATGAAACAAACAAACAAACAATGCTTTGCTTTGATGCCAAATAGATGTACAATTGTCAATAAATTCAATAAATGTAATCAACAAGAGAGAAAAATATTTAGTTGATAGTTCCTGTAGGCTGAGACACATTTGAAATTTTCCAGAGAATGAAATTTGAAAGTTAATTCCATGTCATTGATTCAGTCCTTGATCACTGATGCTATAATTATTATATACCATCAAGTAAGTGGGAAAAAAGGGAATGGAGTGGGTGCCCCAACCTGGAGTAAGGACAGGCAGATTACAAATGGAAAGAGTGCTGTACTTGGATGTAGGTCCCTGGGAGGGAGCTCTGGAGCATGGGGTGTGCAGGGCAGTCAGCAGAGCTGTGAAAACAGAGAGTCCTGAAAGACAGACCAAGGCATCCAACATGCAGGGGCATCAGAGAGGCCTTTATGTGCTGGCGTTTACCATGAAATAGTAGTCCATGTAGAGGAGGACTCCTCAGGGTGTGAAGCAGAAGGGAGAAGACGCTATCAAGTGTCTGTCTCTACAGCCTCTACCTGGGTCAATGAACAAATATTTTGCATATGACCCAGACTAAATTATATGTGAGCCCCAAGTACAAGAAACATTGATTAAGCTACACTGATTCTTACTGTAATCCAGTTGCTGTCAGCCATGGATAAATGAATAATGTTAAACAGCATGGCAGAGAACATACTCTGTATAAAAAATTCAAGACATATCTTTCATGTTCTGTTGGAAATGACATAGGCTGGAAAACAATGGAGAAAGCCTGAGAAGGAAAAAAAGTTACTGTCTTAAAGCTCCAATTCCATCATGTATTTTCCTTTAAAAAGCTGAAATAAAATCTTTTTCAGACATAGAATCTGGAAAAAAAAGTGTTTACCAGCAAGCCTGTCCTGTAAGCAACTGTAAAATATGTTCTTCAGAAGGCAAAGAATACAGGCTGAAACCTGGAAATATTAACCAAGTAGCTAAATAACAGGGCTCTGTTACCATTTTAATCTCCTTAGGAGATGATTGACAGTCCAGAAGCAAAGTAATGTGCTATAGAATTAATAATGTCTGTGAAAATAAGATATATAACTCCAAAAGCTTGAAAGATAAGGAATAGATGCACACTATAGTTTACACACTATAAATTCAATATCATAACATCCCTTGATGTTAGAGTGTGATAATCAAAATTATAAAGAATTACCATAAAACAAGCAATAGCTAGTTAGCCTATAATGTAATTTTATTACTTTTAGTTTCATTTATTTATTTATTTATTTATTTATTTATTTATTTATTTATTTATTTATTTATTTATTTATTTGTCTTTCGAGGCGGCATTTCTCTGTGTAACAAGCCCTGTCTGTCCTGAACTCCCTTTGTAGACAGGCTGGCCTCAGACTCGCAGAGATCCACCTGCTTCTGGCTCCTGAGTGCTGGGATTAAAGGCGTGCACCACCACACCCAGCCAAGCAATTTCAATTTTTTTAATTAAAAATAATTTGTTATTATTATCGAATGTGTGTGCATGTATGTGTGTATTGGAGAGTGGTGCGCTACAGTGTTCGTGTGGTTAGAGGTTAACTGTGTGAGGTCAATTCTCTCTTTCCACCCTTGTATGGGCTTAGGGATTGGGTGCAGGTCTCCAGGCTTGCATGGGAAGCACCTTTAGCCAACCTCTGTGGTCCTGTGATGGGATTAAAATGTCAATTCACCCAAAAGACCGCAGAAACAAGAACACCATGAGTAGGTGTCAGGAATGAAGGCAGGTAGCAAGACTCACACACATACATTACATCACTAATTGCATCACATATACATGGTGTAAATAGTTTACTTAAACCAATCACACTGTATTTCAAAATGTGTGCTGAAATCTTTCAGCCCTCAAAATCCTGAGGGCCTCTGGGTAAGGTGTCCTTTTTGTACTTTCTCCTCATCTAAAATAGTTCTTTCTCCATCCAGTAAGCCTATGTTGCTGGAAGCTGCTGTGCAGTGACAGTCAGTTATAAAGACTCTGCTGATTTCCCAGTAATGACTCATCCAACTGAAATGGATTTTAGGTTAACATTTTTGTCTAATTTGTTTCTGTCTTTTGGCCTCTTCTTCTCCCATCCAAGCTCTTATCTGATACATCATGAGAGTTGGGCAAAGGTTCAGGGAACAGGAGCACTATAGTGTAGGAAGGATTTACACTTGTCTGAGCCTAGCAGACCTATCTGTCCACAGCCGCCTGTGTTCTCAAGCTGAGGCCACTCGGACAGAATCTACCTTTACCTGGAGCTAGGGAAACTTACCAATTACCCAGCGTTAAAGCTGCCTTGTCTGTAATCATGGACCCCACTTCCAATAACTTCTCAAAATGCATTTCCAGCTAGTGCCCCAGCTCTAATAACCTTGAACAATATAGTAGACTGTTGCCCCAGGACTTTCTTGGTGCTGCATAATTTTATGGAAACCTGAAGTTTCCCTGACAGCACCCTCTGCTGCCAAACCACGGCCATTAGGTTGCAAGCAAAAACGACAAAAACAAAACAACATAAGCATATTTTTACCCTCCATATGCAACACTGCTAGGACCGAACGTGCTTTGCTCCCAATTCACACAGTTCTATGTACTTGGTGTTGTTCCAGATCCAACAGGCCCAGGGATTAATCCCACAACACTGTTCCTCCTTCTAGTTATCAGTTGCAAATTCACACTGCATTTGTTCTTCTGACTCACCAACTATAAATCAGAAGTTCTCACAACTCCTCCTCATATTTGATAGTTTGGTAGAATGGCTCACAGAACGAAGGTAAACACTGTGACTGGATTACCTGTTTGTTGTAAAAGGATACAACCCAGGATCAGGACAGATACAAGAGCTGCTTTCAGTAAGGAATAAGAAGAGGAGCTTCATACCCTCTCCAGGTACACTCCCATCCTCATGACCAGGTTGGGTGCTCCCTGATCCCCTTTTGACTTAGAGATATTACATGAAGACTGCACTTTGTAGTCACGAACAGCCCCTGATCTTCCCTCCTGTCCCTGGAACGAGGTGGTGCTGAAAGCTCCAATCTTCAAATAATAGCTTAGACTATTTGGGGACCAGTCCCTCTATAGGAGAACACTGAGAACCTCATTAGAACATAATTCTTCTTACTCAGGAAATCCCAAGGGCTTTAGAGTCAGAAACATTAATTCAAAAAACCTTTGACATCTCTCATTTACACCTTGGAAAACAGTTGTTTGGTAGGTCCAAACCTAAAAGAATAATGCCAGGTAGGAAGCCACTCAATCCTATGGTTGAGAAAAGCCACTCACGAGTATTTTGTCTATGACAAAATATTAGAACAAAAGATACTTTATCACTTAGGGAAGAAGATGCCCTGTGGCCCTATGTTGACCTCTGACCTCCACACATACACAACATGTGCACACACACACACACACACACAGAGAGAGAGAGAGAGAGAGAGAGAGAGAGAGAGAGAGAGAGAGAGA
>CAJQZJ010032438.1:2550361-2577515 GCA_907164525.1 Lophiomys imhausi
GTGTGTGTGTGTGTGTGTGTGTGTGTGTGTGTGTGTGTGTGTGTGTGTGTGTATGTAAGAGGTCAACCTTGCATACGAACAGGCACTGCTCCTCAGGTGATGATTTGTTTTTGAGACAGTCTCACACTGGGTCTGGTACTCATCAGTTAAGCTCGGCACATCTGCCAGGCTCTACCTTCCCTGGTACTGAAATTACAAGTGCACAACATCGCACCTGTTTTGTCTGCTTTTGTGGGGATTGGAGTCATGTCCTCTTTCTTGTCCAGGTAACATCACCAACAGAACTATCTTCTCAGCCCTCATAAATTTATATACATTTTACATTCCCATTCCACTATCTTAGAGAAGAAGGAGAAACAATTTAGACTGTGTCACCCTTAACATGCAATGCTATGGAGTCCTCAAAATCTCTTCTGCCTTTTACTGAACAGTAAAGATGCTAGGAAAGCATCCTTAACAAGAACCGGCCATCCAATCAGATGGTGTCTTGCCACATGATTTTGTCTCTTTAGTTAAGCCATCCCTTAAATGAGTTCAAGTTGAGGTGCCCAGGAGACTCCCAAGACAGTACGCACTGTTGTCATCACTCTTGGTTGCCCCTCTGAACACTTGATGGTACCAGTAAACTGCTGAAAACACTACGCATGTTCATCAGAGGACATGGGAAAATCAAGATGGTGCTGATCAGCAGGTTTCCTCCTCACTGGGTTGAGTACAGTAAAGAGCTGTGTAGGACGCAGGGCATTGTGGGGGTGGTTATCAAAAATCTAACCCAGCTGAGAACCCTGTGAACTCCAATAATGACCAGTGTGGCAATACATGTCCATGGGTGTGACAGTGGTGAGAATATTCTGAGAGCTACCAACCACTTTCTGGTTGTATTTATGGCCCACTCCACAGGAAGAAATACATGCTTAGCCCTTTAAATCTGCCAAGAACCTACGGTTGGGAAGCTCATAGGCACCAGGGCTGAGTCTATTCTTCTCAGTTGACATAGGGCCAAACAGCCTTCTAAATTTGAGTCTCTGTACCCAAGTGTAATGCTGCTCTCAGACCTCATTAGGGAAGTGCCCTTTTTTGAGTTGGATGATGATTACCACAGAAACTCACAATTGGTCAATGTGCTGAAAATAAGTGTTTATGGAGTGGTCAGCCACAAACAGGACATCAATATCACAACCTCTCTCCTCCACAAAAAAAGATGTGGCAGAAAGGTTGTAAGATCCTGTAGGCATAAAGTTATTGTGTAATTCAAATGTTGATTTCTGTACCACCCATGTCTTTTTACAATCCTTGTTCTGAGACTCTCACTTCTCAATGTTGGGTTAACACTGCTCTCCAGTTGTCCCCCCTATATGCCAATAAGGCAGCTCACAGCCAATCACTGAGCAGGGGAGAGAATAGAGTTGGACTTCCTGACCTCCAAGGAGGAGGAGTTAGAGAAAGAAAGTAGAGGATTCAGCCACAGGCAGAGGCAAGGACTCATCAGGAGAGATCCAGCTGAAGCAGGAAAGCCACAAAGTGCAAGTATCTCTAGGATTTACAGTGGGAGGAAGCCACATTAATTTAAGGAGTTAAGAATAGAGTAATAACTGCTCAGTTAGTTCTTGTGTTGTGAAGCTTGTTTAACAAACAATAGAGTCTCAATTATTTAGGTGTTAGCCGGGTTAAGAGAAAAATTGAGAAACACAATTATATAAAGTTACACTACTAGGAGGCAGAGGTCAGGGAGCAAAACTATGTTTTCTGGGCGTGATGAAAGACCCCTGTGCTCATAAGCCCAAAACAGCCGTGGCTGCTTGTTAAGACCTGCATGACATCAACCCAGTTGACAACCCATCATGGATATGGGAGGGGGTAACTCCCCAAACTGAGGCAGTTGGTGGCTTCTGGAAGAGGAAGAGTCAGTGTTTTCTTTAAGGGTGGGGCCCCTAGTTAGTCAACCATGCTGCAGTATATGGCCCCATGCTCACAAGTAAATAGGAGGTATGAAATGGATTTGATGGGTTACTAAAAATAAAAGGGACTGGGCATGGTGGCACACACCTTTAATCTTAACATTTGGGAAACAGGGACTGTGGGTGCTTGTGGACCGTGCCTTTCCTGTTTTCCATGCAGAGTAGGGTTGTGGACCATGGCCCCATGGGACCTGAGGAACAGGGTTGAGACTGAGCAAACTCCTGCCCCAAATGAGGTTGGCAGGCAGGTGAGAATGGTCTCTCCCTGTTTTTTTGCCAGCCCTAAGGGCATGTAAACAGCCTGAGCTTTGGTTACAGGTGGGAAGGTGCCCCTGTTATCTTTCCCCATGCAAACAGAGCATCATAATTTGGCCAGTCCTAAACCCACTTCCAAAATCCCCTACTGCCTACAAGCTATACACTCTTCCATGGTTCACTGAACAAAGGTCACCATTTATTTTCACCAAGAAAACTGGAGGCTGTCTTTATTTTGGGTGATCCTTGGACCTGCAGACACCTGTTCTGGCAGGCTATGCTGTCCAACCTAGCTGCAACCCCTGGGAGCCGAACAGAAGCCACAACAGAGCACGTCCTGCTTCCCTGCCAGCTGCTGAAGGCCTCGGGCCGCTTGGTCCACCTCTCTCTCATGCCTAACTCCCCGCACAGCACCACCACCACCAGCATCTGAAGTAGGCTGTTAGCTGTTTGGATAAACAACTTATATTAAAAGAGCTGAAACATTTTATGATGGGATTTTTCCTCCGTCTGTCTTTTTTGAGCTGTAATGCTTAGCTATGTGCCAAAACTCGTAAACTGAGATTCTGAATTCCTGCTGAGGTACACTTGCTTTTGGAGGTTGTGGAAACTCCTCCATCCCATCCTGTTGGCCCAGATTCCAGACAGAGGATCATGATGTAGCAATCCAGAATGGAGAGAGAACAACAGAGGCAGGTGAATCTCTGATTTCAAGGTCACCCTGGTCTACAGAGCTAGTCCAGGACATCTAGGGCTACATAGAGAGAGCCTGTCTCAAAAAATAAATAAATAGGGACATGAAATTAGGATGGGCTTGGTATGGGGAGGATCTGGGAAGATTTATAAGGAAAAGAAGGTGAATGTGTTCAAAATACAATGTATGAAATTCTCAAAGAACTATTAACATATATTAACAAAAAAACAAATTAGGGTAAAACAAAAACTAGTTCTTCAGATTAATGGCAGACTGTGAGTTAGACAAGATGGGACAGCATGGAATCTTGCAACAGTCTGATTTTAGGTTCAAATGCTGTGTCTAAATTTAAAGTCTGTGACTGACAGTGCTACAATGAGCAGATGGTAATTCATCTTAGCATGTGTGGGCTAGCCTATGAGTGCCCAGCCTTCCCCCACCAGAGCCTTAACCACTTCCAATGTGGCCCACAGGAAAGCAGATTTGGGGCTTCTCTATGACCTGGGTACTTTTGTGAGCCACCTAATATGTTGACAGAAGTGTCCCCTGCTAGGGATTGAGTGATACATCCCTCTCTCCAGAACTGTACATCAAACCCTAACCTATCATGGCTGAGCTTCTCAGTCTGTCTTGTGATGGATACTATAATGGAGTACCCGAGGCTGGAGAATTTACAAAAGCAGGGATGTCCTTCCTAACAATTCTGGAGGCTAGTTGTCCAAGGTCAAGGAGCCGCTATCTAACGAGGGTCTTCTGTCTATATCTTTTTTACAGCACACAGAGGAGACAGAAAGAGGAGAAAGAGGTCTCCTGACCCCATCCTCTTTTCAGAATTACTACTACAATATTTGTCAGCCTCTAGAACCCCAAGAACTAAGATTTTGTGTAACTCTGCCAGTCTGTGGCATTTTGTTACAGTAGGCCAAACTGACCGAAACATCCCATGCTGCTCCCACAAATCTACTCTACAATCAGTTCACTTCCTCATTGGTGACCGACGGAAGATGGCTGCTGAGTTTACTTTGTTGTTTGTTCTCTAAGTAGCCCAGGTTGGCCTAGAACTCACAATCCTCTGCCTTGACCCCCTGAGCTGGGATTGGGGACTCAACAGGAAGTATAGCTTTGAGTTCACTTTTCTTCAACCCTTATGTGGTAACACTCATTGTCTGTGTAAGAGCTTACTCAGACAAAAGCGGTTCTTCTGCTCATCCCTAAACTAGCAAATTCACATTTAGTCAGAGAAAACAGCCCCCTAGGATGACTTCCTGTATCCAGGCTCAGGGAAGTTCATGCTTTCCATCCTGTCTTCTACCAATGTGCCACACTTGGCTGAATCATCTCCTTACCCTCAGCCCCTGGGCTTTTTCCAAGTTTTCATTCCACAAACAGCAGAGATGAATGTATTTTATACGGACTGCTTTTCTCTAGCTTTTAGGATCCTCAAAGTTTCCCAGTCACAAAGTTGAAGCCAACTTTGGCTTTTATAACTAAGGGCATATTGTTTTTGCAAAAGCCACAAATGCATTCAGGGCAGTGCCATGTGCTTGCTCGAAAAGTGTCACGGAGCTTGAGTTACCCTGGTTCTGTCATTTCTCTTTATTCAAACGAGTTTGTGTAGCTGTCTTGGACTTATTTTACTACCCACTTCTTCCCATGCAGCACCGTCGGTACCATGATGAACAAAATGCCAACACTCAGAAATCAACCTCGGCCCTCAATCAGACCTCTGCCTAAAGGACAATTTCAACACCGCCATCCCAGCTCTTTGCCTGTTGTCAAATATGAACATTGTTAAGTGGTTAATAATGGTTACACCTCAGGAGATTTACTGGAACAAATTGTGAAGGAGAAACAAACCACTAAACAGAAAGGCAAGGAGGCATTCATTCCCTCTTCCAAGCAGGCTCTGAAAGTAACTGTTCATTGCAGGCCATCTAGTGGATCCTCCTGGGAAAAGAGCCCAGGGTGAGAGACAAGAAGACCGGAGTTCTCACAGGAGAAAGAGCTGTAGATCCGCCAGCTCCTGGCCTTGCTATCCCTTCCCTCTTCCTGGCGTGGGTGTGTGGGAATCAGCTAGAATGGGGCCAGTTGTTCTTTCTGCTTACTAAGCCCCTGTGAGTTGGGGCCTTAACTTTGAACTAGCATGAATTCTGGCTCAGAACATCACCCTGCCCCCACCTTTCCTCAGCCAAGGGCCCACATCACAGGATGTTATTCATCAGCCAACTGTTAGCTGAGGCCCCAGTGCACGATACAGACAGAGCTGAGACTGAGGCAGAAGGAGGGAAGAGACTCAGCTGTAAAGACCTGGGTGTGGTACAGGTAGAGGGATGTGAGGTCACAAGGTCATGAGAAATACGGAATCAGATAAGTTTTCACCAAGGAGGTAGAATTTGATTTTCCACATATGCTTTTCTTTGTATTTAAACAAAGCAAAACATGCTCAGACAAATTTTTAAAAACACAATTAAAAATATGCACTGCTATGAAACTGTCCCTATGCAACATATAGTATTAAATCTATGCAATGTAGTGCCACACAGAGAAGATATCTATATAGTGAAACTGCATGGTTCCTATACACATGCACACCCCTCCTGAGCAGCAATCAATGTGTGATTTCATTCCTGGAGGTAGATTATGAGGGAAACTTAGAAGGTTAGAACATTCTGTCAGTGGGAGAAACAATGGGACCTTTAGGAAGGGCAGCTTGAATTCCAGATGGACATGGCCCAATTCCAAGTCGCCTATGTCATAACACAGTCTTCGCTCTGCATGGAGGTGGTCACAGACAGGACCTGTGGTCCCTAACATAGCATAGCATCATGCTTGTATAGAGCCAGCCTGCATCCTCCAGATGCTTCAATCATCCCTAGATGCCTCAGACTCTTGGTACCTAGGAACGCCAGGCTCTGGGGAACCAGGATGAGAGGAAATTCCTACATCTTCAACCTTGAAGTTCTTCTCAAGACTTTTGATCCTACCTTGTTGAAACCATCGGTGTGGGAAGTCCAGATATGGAGATTTGATTGTAAAGTTCCATTGTTTGAGTTTCTAGTACTCCTCACAACTAGAAAAAGAGAGATGAGAGAAGGAGGGGGTGGGAAGGAGGAGAAAGGAAGAGACAGGGTAAGAGGGAGGAAGGGAGAGGGAGGGAGAGTTAATTCACTCCAGATACCTGGCTTCCTTCTAATTTTTTCCTGGTTTGACCACAGAGTGAACCCAGGGCTGTGAATCATAAGACACACTTTATGAACACTCTGTTCCAAGACCTTGAACTCTGAGAACTTTAAAAGTTGCATTCAGATCTTCAGTGAACTCAGTATTTCTCTGCATTTGCCAGTTCTGAAAGGAAGGGTTGTGTTTATCGGTAACTGTAGGGGAGGTTTGAACACAGAAGCAGGCCCTTAACTCCCGGTTTAGTGACTAGCAGTTTCATTCTACGTAGACTTCCTGGAGCAGTTGTGTGCCCTTCTTCTAGAAAGTGTGTATTAACAATCTGTATTGTTGTGTACAGCTGCTAGCTATCTGGCTACGTGCCCTTCACACTGCCCAGGAAATGTGTTTGCTCACTGTGATAGGCTTGGCACGCAGGGTTGCAAATAGTTGAAGGATGATGATACAAATAACACCACCGTCCTAGAAGAAACCCTGTCTTTTGTGAGTGGCTTCAGAGCCATCCTTCAGCCTTTCAACATGTGTGATGGGGTTATAGCTCATCCACAGCTGAGCCCCACTCCCCACACAGGAAGTCTGAGTTTTACCTACTTTGCTGATAGTCAAGTGATTCCAGGAGGAGAGTGAACAGTCTCTGAGGTCAAACTTCTCAGACATGATAAACATCTCCCTTGGAACTTTTCTTGTCACCCCCTTCCCTGACACTCATGACCAACAGTCAGCATATGACACAAAACCATCTTAGCCGGGAGTCATTCTCTGGCATTTGATGACCCACTTTATCCAAAACACTCCAAAGTACCAAGTCTGCTCCTGTCCCCGGATCTCTTCCCATCTGGATTCATGTCCTCTGTGTCAATCAGGAAAAGCAAGGTGCTGTGTCGGTAAAACGCCATCCCCCAGACCTTGGTGACACGACAAACAAGAATTTCCATCTTCCTGTTGCTACATGTTCAGTACGTGTGAGGGGGGAGTTTTTACAATCAGGTAGGAACCCAGGTGGATGGGCTTCCTCTGCCCACAGTACTGTGATCACTGTGGCACAAGGAAGAAGCCATGTGGAGAATCACATAGACTCCCACAGCTTCTGCTTGTGTTTCAATGTCCCCAGCAAACCTGACAGCCATGCTTGACTTTAGTGGGCACAGGAGAGTAGTGCATTCCTACCAAGTCCCAGAGGGGACACGTACTAAAATATTCAAGGATGGCTTTTAGGACTACCAGACTATCCTTTAATCAATAATGCTTTTGAACGTGTACTCCTGTGTCAGCCACACTGACCTTAACTGACCTTCCCAACTCTTAGAATTATTTGCTCCTTCCATGTTAATACAACTCACAGTCACGGGAGAAGAAGCCAACCACTACTTCCTGCCAGGGGAAGGGACTGCTCATCAACCCAGGGGGCCAGAGGCACATTGTTAAACAAGATTTCCAGAGAATTCCCAAACACCTTCTTAATCCAGTAAGTTTCATTTGACTGGTCAAGTAAGTTTCCACAAGCATGTCTTAGACCCAGATCATGGGCCAAGAACCCTGAGAGGCACTGAGATCACCAAAAACCACCCTCAGTCTCTGACTGAAAGAACCCTGGTGGGAACATGCAGTCAGACATATTAAAAACAAAAATCAAGCCGGGCGGTGGTGGCGCACGCCTTTAATCCCAGCACTCGGGAGGCAGAGGCAGGTGGATCTTTGTGAGTTCGAGGCCAGTCTGGTCTACAAAGTGAGTCCAGGACAGCCAGGGCTACACAGAGAAACCCTGTCTAGAAAAAACCAAAAAAAAAAAAAAAAAAAAAAACAAAAATCAAAAACCAAAACATCCATCCAAAATAAGGATTGCCTGTTATATAGTCTCTGTATGTCTGGAATATCAGTGTCCCTGGTTGACCACATGAACAGGGAACTGAGGAAACTCAACTGGAGTATATTGGATGTACTGAAGCCCAGGAGCAAAGCTGGCAATAACAGAAAGGTATCAGTCTATTCTGTTGTCATGAACTCTGTGGCTGTCTTTACAAGACCTGTACAAGATCAAGCCAGGCAACATTTCTGCATGGATGAGGAGTGGGGGATTGTGGGGTGGGAAGCCCTCACCTCCAGTCAAAGAGTCAGTTATGTCAACTAGGGGATGGAGATTCAGTTTTATTTGAGGATGTGAACTCCTGGAAGGTCAACCATTCTCCAGTTTATAGCCCCACACCCATGCATATATGGGTAGCAAAAATTGGACTCAGTGGGTTATATAAAAAGAAAAGACATGAAGTTGGGAGGAGAGTTCAGAGGTTCAGTGGATCGCAGCCCTTTATATCTGAATGTAGAGTTCAAACATGTGGGAAAGTTTGAAGGCTTCAGATGAACTTAACACACAGTAGTTAGAAAATGAAAGAGCCAGTTAGAAAATGAAAGAGCCAGTATGGCCAGGAATCTGGATGCTTGAAGAGCCTCAAATAAGCCTTGACTGACAGTCATCAAGGGAGGAAGACCTCGATCTTATGGCCAGAGCAGAACTGAATAGGAGATGGAGCTCTCTAGAGCCTCTAGATGAGATCTACTAGCCTGGGTTTGTAGGTTGGTGTTGCCTAAATTTGGTTTTGTCATGGGATATCTCATTTTTCCAACTACAGTGATTAAAAGTTGTGCTGGGTATAGTAGTCTGGGCTGACATCTGTGATCTCTTAGGATCTGTAAGAAATCTGTCTAGGCCCTTCTGGCTTTTAGAGTCTGTTGAGAAATCAGATGTAGTTCTGATAGGTCTGCCTTTATATGTTACTAGGCCTTTTTCCTTTGCAGCTTTTAATAGTCTTTCTTCTGCACATTCAGTGTTTTGATTATCATGTGGTAGGAGGAACTTCTTTTTTGTTCCAATCTATTTGGTCCTCCTATTCTTATAGCAAGGTCTGCACCCCCAACCCTCCCCCCCCACTTTCAAATTCTTTTTTTTTTCACTTTAATTAATTTGTTGTTTATTTTACATCCCAATCACACTGGGTGGGCAGGGAATTTGTGAGGGGAGGGCAAGAAAGGATCTAACCTGGATGTCCTGGTGTACCAGGCTTGGTGACGGCCTGTGAAGCAGGGTCCGGACTATGGTGCTTGGAGTACAGCACACAGTTCTGCTTTTAGATTCTTTACCAGTGGTTCTCGACCTTCCTAATGCTGCGACTCTTTAATACAGTTCCTCATGTTGTGGTGACCCCCCAACCATAAAATTATTTTATTACTACTTCATGACTGTAATTTTTCTATTGTTTATGAGTTTATGACAAGTTGGTTGGCCCAAGCCTTCTAAAAGCTTTCTGGTAAAACTTTTGGGAAGCCAGCTACAATCAACCAGTAGCAAAAGGATGCCAAATCTTGTTGTGAAGCAAAAGTCGAGTTGACTTGATGTCTTATATGCCACACAGGGCTGCTTCGGCTGTATCTGCCTTAGCTGAGCAGGCTTCTAGAACAGAGCACCACACCACAGCATGGGTGCCTTGAGCAAGATGTTTAATTGTTATAGTTGTAGAGTCTGGAAGCCCAGGACTGAGCTGCTGCAGCTGGTGGTTTCTTCCCTGGCTTACGGACAGGCACCTCACTGTGCTCTCTGCACAGGAGGGATGTTAAGCGGTGTTCTTATTCTCTTTTAATAAGTACACTAACTCCATTATGTGTTCCTTTTCTCCATGACCTAATACTACCTCCCAGGCAGGGGAATGAATCCTCTCTGTATGAGTTGGGATGGAAGGTGTGAACATCCAACCACACCACCATCAAAGCTGTGTCATTGGAGAGAACCTTAGAGATTTAACACTAATGGTCAGAGATATAACTCAATGGTAGAGTGTTTGCCTAGCACGCGTGAAGGGCCCCGAGTTCAGTCCCCAGTAAACACACATATACACTCACACACAACACACACATGAGAGAGAGACTGATTGCATTCTAGGCTTCTTTGTTTGTAAATTTTTAGTGTGTGTGTGCACGTAGGTGCACATATGTGTGTGTGCGCATGCACATGAGTCCAGAGGACAACCTGCAGGACTCAGTTCTGTCCTTCCACTGAGTGAGTCTTGGGGATCAAACTCAAGTCCCCAAGCTTGGCAGAAAGTGCCTTTACGTGCTGAGCTGTCTCGTTGGCCACACACTCTGTTTCCCATTCTTCCTTGATGTGTTTCCCTTTAATAAAATCATTACTCACACTGGTCCTGTGACAGTCATTTGCTCCACACTTGCTTCAGGGGCCACAGAGTGGTAGACAGCTTGGGCAGGCTGGCTACCACACACATTGCACAAGGACACACTAACATTCAGAGACGCGGTGGCAACAGAATTTACTGGTATTTACATCACAACTTCTCTCCACGGGTTGCTGCAACCTGTTAGTCTCGTGCAAGTGAACACATGCTCATTTGTAGATAGCTGCACTTCTCAGCCCTGGAGCGTGGTAAGGCATGAGAACACATCCCTGGACTATTAGTTTAAGAACCTGTTGCTAAAAGTATAGCCATATGTCTCCCAGTGACAGTTGTACCAACATTTTCCAGTGTGTTCAGTCTTTTTCTGTCACTGGGACAGATTCTTGACAAGGAAGCAGGAATTAGGTTTTGGAGAGAGCAGTCCTTTTTGGAAGGGAAGCCATTTTGGCTGAAGCCAGCTGGATCTGTGCTGACACAAGTGTCTCCTATCTGTGTTTGTGGGAACAAAAGACAGCGCTCTCACGTCCTAGTGGCAGGGCAGGAAGCAGAGCCTCAGGTGAACCCATAGACTCTAACCTATGAGCTCCATCCCTGGTTGGCCTCTGCACCTATCCATATCTATGTCTCTCCCCAGTTTCCCAACTTCACAAAACAATGCCACCAGCTTGGGATCAAGAGTTCAGGCACAGGCACTGTGAGGAACCTTCCACATTCAAACCATAATGTCCAGTAACAGGAAAACAGGGACAGCATCCAAGGGCTTTGGACAATGTTTGTTTTTCCAGATGATACTGGATATGCAGTAATGATAGTAACAATATAGTCAGCGCACCGTGTTCACAGCTCCCATGTGCCCACACTCTACCAAGCAGACTTTAAAGGAATGGCACCTATCCCAAACATTCAAGACCATTTTCCTATCTAAAGGATTTAGCTTAAAGCTCCTCACCTGGCATGTGCATTACGCATTGAGGAGTTTGATAAGATAGTGCCGGGTCTGTAGGTGGGTTTGCATAGGTTGGATGCAAATACTACACTATTTTATATTAACATTCAAGCATTCAGGCATGCCCAGGGGTCCTGGAACCAGAACACTGTGGACACCCAGGTGTTTGGATTTTGGATCTAGAATGTCCCCCATGAAGGAGACGCTGGGATCCCGGTCTCTCCCTTTCTCCCCTTTGTTTCCGGGACATGAAGGAAATAGCTTTGGCCCCCTACAAGCTTCTACCACAGTGTGTTACCCCAGGACAAAAGAAATCAAGGCACTGAAGCCCCTAAAACTGTTCGCCAAAGTAGACTTTTTGTCTCTCCAAGTTGATTATCTCAGAGGTTTGGTTCAATAACAGGTGGTTGACGGGAAAGTTGTGGGTAGACGACATATGTGTCTTTCTCCTCTCTGAATCCCTGTGGCCGATTAGCAATTAATAGCACACATGGCCTTGTTTATATAGAGCCCTCAAAAATTAGGAAAGGAAGTGCAGGTTTATAACCTACACCAGTAATCAAACTTCTAGTTTCATCCTCATAAAATTACCGTGGGGCTCAGAAGCATAAGAAGACACCAGGACTAAGGGAACTTACAGAAGAAAGAATTTATTTGGGTTTATGGTTCCAGAGGGATAAGAGTCCTCCACAGCAGGGAATCATGGCAGCAAGCAACTGTAGCAGGGAGCTGAGTCTCACATCTTGAACAAGAAAATCAAATCAGAGAAAGGGGGTAGGGAAGGTGAAGGGGAGAGAGACAGACAGACACAAAGACACAGAGAACAAATAAAAATAGCAAGAGTTTTTTTATACTCTCAAAGCCCCGGTGACACACTTCTTCCAACAAGTTCATATTTCTTTTTTTTTTAATAATTTATTTTTTATTTCTTCAAGTTACATCTCAATCACAATCCCCTCCCTACTCCCCCCTCCAGTCCCACCCTTCCTCCCTCCTCCCCTTCAACCCCCCCATCCTCTTCCCTTCTTTTTTTTTTAGTTTAAGGTATTTCTTTTTCCCCCCAACAGCTCTCCCTTTCAGTCCAAAAAATGGTTCTTTTTCTTATAACTATAAATACAATACAAAACAACAGAAATAAATAGGCCACAATTATAAGAGTTATATGGCTTAGCATACATTCCCAATGTCCAGTCCATATGTATTTGGTACCTGACTTTGACTTTCTACTATCTAACCATCTCCATGAGTTTAAAGTTTTATATCTAACTCAACATTCATACTAACTTGCAACACAATTTTAAAAGCATCATCCTAGATCTATAACACTCTCTTGACTCCTAAACAACTCAAAATTTAACTATGAGACTCTAGCTATCTATTCTTCAACCACCTCAGAGACCTGAGAGGGATAAATATATCTGATTATATAGGAAGTGCAGGGCCTGCAGCTTCCAAAACTAAGAAATGACATACCAGTGGCTGCCTGGACAGTTCCCATTTTCTCTCCATACATTACAGCATCAATCTTCAGCCATTTGGCCCTGTTTCTCTGACAGACATTGATTGTAGAGCAGGAATTATGAAGGACTTACCTACCCTGTCTTGGCAGAGCTAGGCTGCCAAACCTCTCCAAATAGCATGCCTCACTGATGACCACATGTTCAAATGCTGCTGGCCGCAGTGTCACATGCTTTTGATCTTGGCGCTTGGGAAACAAAGGCAGGAGGATCTCTGTAAGTTCAAGGCCAGCCTGGTCTACAAAGTTCTAGGCCAACCAGGGTGACATAGTCATTTTTAACTCAAAAAGACAAAAATAAAATAATACAGACGCACATACACACACACACATATATACACAAATACACGAGCCTATTTGAGGCATTTCTCATTCAAACTATGAGTGTGTTTTAGGTATGCATGTGTTCCATCTGTTGATATTGACTTTTTAGAACTGGGAATTCTCTGAAAAAAAAAAGTCTTTATTAATTTGCTCTTAAAGCAAGAACAAGGGCTAGAAAGATGGGGGGACGTTAAGAACATACCCTGATCTCACAGAGGTCCAGAGTTAGGTTCCCAGCACCCACACTGGGGCGCTCACAACTGCCTGTAACTTCCACTGCCAGGGGTCGGGCATCCTTCCCTAGACTCTGTGAGCACCTCCTAGAACATTTGCTACTATTTCCTGACACACACATACACACATAACCAAAATATAAATCTTTCAAACAGCAACAAATCCATGACTTAAGTAAAACATCACTATGAAAAAAAGCCAAGGTGTATTGGAAAAAACTTTAACAGAGACTGAGGGCTTAGCTCAGTTGGAAGGGTCCACAAAACACTGGGTTTGATCTCTAGCACTCCAAAATATCCCCATAATCTCCAAACTCGGGGAGAAAGTGTAGGAGGACCTGAAGTTCAAGCCACTCTCAGCCACGCAGCTAGTTCAAGGATAACTTGGGACACCGGAGGCTCTATCGAAAAAAAGAAAAGGAAAACATAGTCAAGTTGTTTTATAGTTTCTGCACATCTGTTAAAGTCCGTCTTACCAGAAGGCAGCTGGGCCCTCATATCTGTTTCTGCACTGAGCCTGGGGAAGGGACATCAAATGGCTCCTAGCGTACTTCACAGGATGAAGAGATAAAGGTGAAAGGGTAGGGGGCTCCAGGTTATTATGAAAATGCCTTGGCCACACACCCTGGAGGGTCTCAGAGACAGTCCTCCCAGCACCCACTGGCTGGCACATGACACCCAAAGAGCTTTAACTCTCTTCCCACACACATTCTGAGACTACCCTGAGAATCTCGTTTGAGATCAGACTTCGGCCAAAATCCCTAGCGGTAAGGTGTGACGATGCATCCCGGGTCATCCAATCCTCCACGCCTTGTCCACATGCAGATCTGAGCTTTCACCTGGGGGCCTTCAGATGGTCATTCACAGAGCGGAGCCCAGAGCCAGCCCCAGAATTCTCCATTCCCATCCGTCTGTGGGTCTTGTCACTCTTACCTGATCTTCAGCTCTATGCTACCAAATCTGGGCACTGGACAGAAAAGGTATTCTGGCTTTTCAGGAGGAGAGAGTACACTCTCAGTAGCAGAGCAAAAACAAGCAAGCAAGCAAACAAACAAACAACGCCCCTGCCCCCACACAGTGCCCAGTGCCTCATATGTTTTTGCATGAGTAACAGCGGTTTAAGGTCTCAGTCTTGGCAACAAGCCCAACAGACCAACAGTGGCTGCTTCAGTTTTCGCTTGGTTGTTATTATGGTTTGAATAGTTCCTCCCAAAGTTCCTAAGCTGGAAAATTTAAGCCCCAAAGTCGTGTTACTGTTACTGGAGGTGGGGATTTGGAAGTTAATTAGAGCTGCGATTATTTACAAATATATTTACCTCTTCTTATTTATTTTGCACATCACTATCGTTTTTCGTACAGTTAAGTGCTCAGCCACCTTCAGAGAAGCTCCTTCCTGCAGTAGATGGTAATTAGCGGAGAGACCCACAGCTGGACAGACCTTAGAACAGAGTCCTAAATGGGAAGTCTCCATCAAACTCCTCCCTGCAGGGCTCAGAGATCTCTGTGGGAGAGGAAGTGAAAAGACTGTAAGAACCAGAGGCGACAGATGGCTCCAGGGAAACAGCGTCTTCCAGACACAACAGGACAGATTCACGTAAGAAGTCCCGGAGACTGTGGCAGCAAGCACAGGTTCCACACAGGTTCAAGGTCAGACAGGGTCCCAGGCTGAGACGGAGAAGAGGACACTGGCTCACACCCCTAACCAAAAAGCGATCTGCAATTGATACCCCCTGGCAAAGCGAAAATTAGTTTCTCCTACGGAGCCACTGATATTAATCACACTCCAGGTTAAGTACTGGGCCCAGCAGTCGACGGACAACACAAAGCAAACTCAATGGTATTTTTGTAGACTCTTGTCTCATACTGCTTTATTTGGGAAAGAAAATTTTTTTGTCTTGTTGGTCTTTTGCTTATATATTTTAGTTTCTGTTTTATGTGTGTGTTTCTTGTTTGTTTTTGTCTGTTTTCAATTTTGTTTTTGTATGTTTTCTTTTTTTTAAAAGAGTGAGAGAAAGGACATGGAATTGGCTGAGCGAGAAGGCAGAAAAGGCAGAGAGGATCCTGCAGGACTTGTGGGAGAGGAAAGCGTGATCAAAACATACTAAATGTAAAAAATTGTATTAAAAATAAAAGTAAAATAAAATAATTTATAAAAAAGAGTGTACAGAGATCAATAAGTACTAAGCAGCCATCATAAACCCAATCACAGAAAAATATTTCTTTGACAGTAACCGTCTGGACCAGAGAGATGGTTCATTGTGTAAAAGCTTGTGGTTACCAAACAGGACCTACCTGGTGGAAGAAGAGAGCCAACTCCCTCAAGTGGCCCTCTGACTTTCACATGTGCCATGGTATGTGCCTGTGGGAACACACACGTACATGCTAAATAAAGAAAAATGTAGTAAAATGAGTGTGTTTGTCTTTGTTTTTAGAAGGTAAAAGGTAGGGACTGCAGGGGAGGCTCGGCTGCTCTCACAGAGGATGCATGCGTGGTGCCCAGTGTCCACATAGGTGGCCCACAAACCACCTGTAACTTCAGCTCCAGGAGACCCAACCTCTCTGCTGACCTGTGAGGGAATCTGCATTCATGTGCAGTCACATGCCTGAGCACATGTGAGCACACACACACACACACAAAATTAAAAATAAAATAAAATCTTTAAAAAAGGAAGAAAGGAGGAAGGGAGGGAGGGAGGAAGAAAGGAAGGATGAACAGCATAGTCAAGCCACCCACTGGCTTTCACCAGAAGCTGAGGAAGCCCCAAGAGGAAACGTCATGCCTGTTTTTTGGGATAAAAAACAGGAAACAAAGGGGGCCGGGTGCACAAGCTAACTCCAGCCCTTTTGCCTGGACATAAGGGTGATGGGCTGGGGTGAGCCCAGACTTCAGGCTGGGAGGTGCCCTTGAACACTTGAGGAGCCTGCAGAGTTTCCCAGTGGTACTCAGGAAGTAAAGAGGCAACAGTGACAACATACAGAGCTTATCTTTTTGGTTCTCCTGAATTTTCTTAGGACTACAAACTCACACTCCACGCTTTTAAAAGCTAGCTTGAAATTTTCTTCTATGGCTGAAGTTTGTCACTTGAGTTTTTCTTGGCTCTGAACTCAGACTTGTTTGAACCCAGAGACCTCCTTTGTCCTCTCACCCCATGCTGAGGAAGCCCAGATAACTTCTGGTGGCAGCTGTGGTTGTGAACTAGCTCTTGGAAAATAGCTGGGAAGTTGACAGAACTCTCCTTTGAACATTTTTACTTTGCCTCATGACATAAGACACTATAGCTTTGTTCTTGTGGCTAAATCTCAATTCCTGGCATCTCCCCAAAAAGGCCGTTATTATCAAAGGGCTTCATGCATTTTTAAACAAAATTAGCCCGCTTCCCCAAGCCTTTCTTTTTACAGAGAATTCAGCTTTTTCAAGATCAATTACTCTGGCAGAAAGGCTCTAAATGAACTAATTGCTGCTTCTGTTACCTACTGTTTCACAGGAACGTAACGTTTTTCCTTACATACATCCTTGGAAATTTTTCAGTCTTTTGTTTTTCTGCCAGACATTTTTTCTTAGCTTGACAGCACTTATTGTAATTGATTTTTGTTTTTGTACCTAAATTTGTTGTCTCATCATTACCCAACTTCCAGAACATGGTAAAAGTGTTATCTATATATCCCTATAAGAAATTACTTTAAAGCTGGGCGGTGGTGGCGCACGCCTTTAATCCCAGCACTTGGGAGGCAGAGGCAGGCGGATCTTTGCGAGTTCGAGGCCAGCCTGGTCTACAAAGCGAGTCCAGGACAGCCAGAGCTGTTAAACAGAGAAACCCTGTCTCGAAAAACCAAAAAAAAAAACAACAAAAAAAAAAAAAAAGAAATTACTTTAAAATATGTAACTATTTTAGCATAACACCAAGTGATACACACACACAAAGCCGAACTCACCAACACCAAAACAATCAATCAAAAGAAAAACTAGGAGGAAATAGTTTCCAACTGAAACAGTTAATATACAAATTACAATCCTTACTATAGGAAGGCCCTTTATGAATCACTATAAGATCAATCGCTGTGATAGGAAAAGAATTAACAAATGTAATCAGTTCACAGAAGAGTGAGTAAAAGCCAAGCAACAGACAGGAGAAACGGCAAACACCTATAATCCCAGCACAGGAAGCCAGGCTGGGGCTACAAGGCAAGATGCTGTCTGAAAAACAGAAGAGAAAGCTGAGGCATAAGCAAACGGGATTACAGGGTAGGGAGTTCACTGATTAGTAACATCTAATGTTCAAATGCAAACCTAAACCACCTGATGTCCAGTAGAATGTTGTTGGGCAGGATATTCAGAAGTGGGCAAGCATCTGAATGGTGTGTGGCAAAATAATAATAATTAATAATAATAATAATAATCTTTTATTGGAGTGATCTGACATAGCATTGTTTTAAGCATGGGGCCTGGCGAGATGGTTCAGCGGTTAGGGGTACTTGTTAATCATACAGAGTTCTCAGTTCTATTCCCAACACCTGCATGAAGTGGCTCACAACCTCTTGTAACTCCAGCTCCAGATCCAGGGGATCTGACTTTTGTTGGGGAAGGTCTAATAACATTGCTTCTGATAGGCTGATTTCAATGCTGAGATCTGGTTACCGCCCCTTCTGAGGCATTCTTTTGATTGGTTAATAAAAGTCGCTGATGGCCAATTAGCTGGGCAGAAAGAATAGGAAGGTGGGACTTCCTGAGATTAAAACAGGAACCCTGCGTTTTACATGGAGGATTAGCTCATTCCTCCACAAGACATGGAAGCAGATAGACGTGTTTGAGAACGCTGGAAGGTAATCACCGGTAAGGTGATTCGGGTTAACTTAGATTAGCTAATTGAGAGTCTGCCCAGCTAAGGGTTAAGTGTTGAAACATCAAAAGGTATTGGTGTATTTAATTATTGGGGAAAGGACCATGGTAGTTTATAGGTCATCAGTCCAAGCAATTGGGGCTGTCAGATTCTCGGACTCCCATTGAATTCCAGCGAATCTCTCCCCAGGCCTCCAGTAATTCTACCAGTCTAATGTAACCACTTATATTACTTAACAGAGTTTAGGTTACAGGTGGTGTAGGCCACCCTTGGTATGGGGCTCTTTCCCCAGGATAAATCAGGCCTCCGGTTAAGGTGGGCCAGTCCCATCGGCTGATATCCTGCCAGGCCACCCACTGCCCTTCCAAGCCACTGGCTGCTCTGTTGGCCTAATATTGCATTTTATACTTGTTAATAAATACAATTGTATAAACATCATAGCCTAGTAATGTCTGAATGTCACTACAAGCCCTATGGAAAATGGTCACATCAGCTTAGGAAGAATAAAACATGCCTATAACACTAGTCCTAAGAGTAACAACAAAAATAAATTTTTATTGTAACTTAATAAATGTGGAATTTAATATACAGCAATACTCTTGGTAGCATCAAGTAGTATTTTATTCACATGTGCCCAAAAAACAGCCAAACATTAATTAATATGCCCATGAAAAAATTCTACATATGTGTAGACTCTTGAAAAATCTTATAGTATTGTTTTTTGTTATATCTATTGGGTTCTGAGTGATGTTTCATTTGTGAAATTCCCATGAGACATATTGTTATGCATTTTGCTTTCTTAAATAAAAAGGTATAGGTCATAAACCAATAAACAAACAAACAAACAAACAAACAAATAAATAAATAAATAGATAAATACAATTGTAATTAAATTGCAGTTTCAGACTTCCTCTAAGCTCCATGAGCACCTGCACTCAAAACTAAAAACAGACACACATACATGAAGAATAAATGAATAATTTAAACATGCATGCTCTTTAACCTGACAATTCCACTTCCAGGAAAACATACTAGTAATCCACGCAGTGTGTGGCTGGCTGTGGACTTTCACCCATGGCTTTGGGTTTCCATCGGGTGTGGAGTAACACCGACAGCTCCTGCTTGTTAAGCAGTGAATGCACCTTTGCCTTCGAGAAGCCTCAGGAACCCGAACGCTACAGAGCACAAACCAAAGTGTGTGACTGAAATGTTCCAGAAATGAACGGTAAAATATTTCCACTGTATTAAGCCACACAGAAAAACAATGGTACTTCATTCACCTGCTCTTATTTTGGGAATATGGAGGTGACTGAACGCTGAAGGTTTCACCAAAGCCAGTTTCAGCCAGCACAGGGTTAGCAGAGAAGGCAGGTTCAGTATAATCCGCTGTCCTAAGAGACAGATCATTATTAATCGACGCATAAGTGTGAAAAGAGCTCGTTAAAGTAAACAAGCAGTGAGGAGAAAATAAAGTTTGTTTCTTAATACTATCTTTTACACCATGCAGTGTTCAGTTTGAAACTGTGACTAAAATATGAATACATAGAGTTTTATAGTTATTTTTTAAAGATTTATTTTTTGTAGAGTGTGTGCTTGCATGTTTGTGGACCCTTAGAGGGCCCCGGATCTCCCGAAGCTGAAGGTGGAGTTACATAAAGTCTTGAGCTGCCAGGCATTTGATATTAGCTGTCAGCCATCTCTCAGCCCATGACTTTTAAGTCTACAAATGAGTTGAAACAACCAACAAAATAGCTCAGTGCTACTAAATGGATTTTTCTGATGTAATCTTAGAGGGACGCACTGAGGGGCGGGCAAGGCTGACGACGACTCCGCAGTGTCCACTGCGCAGAACTTGTTTTCCCAGCCTCTGCCGACACCGTTCCTGGGCTTTCACCACTTTGTTGTTTTTGTTGTACAAAAGAGGGAAGCAAAAGTAGGAAATACGGTCAAAGAGTGATTGCATTTCCTTTCAGAGTCATTTGGGGACCTTGTCGAGCTGGCTCAGGCTGCCTCCAGTACCTTCCCCAGAGTTACTAGTGACAGTTGATGGTGATCCAGGGCTTCTTTTTACCTTTGTCAGGTACATTTGCAAATGATTTCAATTTACTTTTAAAACATGTTATGTCAGGAATAGAAAAATGGCTCAGTGGTTAAGAGTACTTGCTGGTCTTCCAGAGGACTGGAATTTTGTTTCCCAGTATCCATGATGACTCACAACTGCCTGTAACTCTAGCTCTAGTGGGTCTGACACCCTCTTCGGGCCTCCACAGGCACTACACTCATCTGTGTGGCACATGGCCACACAGATACTCATGCGTATTAATAATTAAAATAAAAATATTTTTTAAATGTTAAAGATAATGGTTTTCATTCCCGGCTAGGACATTAGCCAGGTTTGTTAACTACTTATTGATAATGGGAATTATGGGTTGTGCCCCAAAATTCCTAAGTTAAAGACTTGACCCCAGTTCCTCGGAATACATTTGGAACTGGGGCCCTTCAGAGCTCATCAAATTAATGTCAAGACACTGGGTGGACCCTAAACCAGTATGACTGGTGTCCTCTCATTAAAATGACAGTATCATGACCTAGACAAACAGACAGAGGGAGGACCATGAGGACAGGAGAGGAGAGGAGGAACCACGATGTATAAACCAAGCAAAGAGCCCTGAGAAGGGCTTACCCTTGCCAACACCCAGATCTTAGATTGTGTAAAAATACACTTCTGATTTTTGTGCCATCTTGTTATGGCTTCCCCAGAAAACTAATACTCTCAGCTAAATTATGGGTCTCTCCTTTCCTCAGGGGCTGTTGGCCACTGGCCCACAAGGGCAAGAGGAGGGAGGGAGCAGCATTCAGATGGCCTGTGAATATGGTGGAATGACTGAATTTGGGGATTAGATTTAGAGAGGCAGCTCAACTTTATTTGGGGTGAACAGGGTTATAAAGAACTTTGGGGAGTGGGTAGCGGTTTCCAGAGTGGGTGTACATCATTGGCTGGGGGCTTAAGGTACTGGGAATGCCTCATTTTTATTAAGAGGCATTCCAGGAATCCCAGGTGCTTGCCGGGCAAGTTCTTATCAGGAGAAAGGAGTCTGAACCTGTAATTTGCCCAAGGAGTACACAACATTCTTCAGATGGAGGATATAGGGGGCAGGCTCCCCAGATAAGGTCAGGCAGAGAAGAGGAAGCCCCACTGGGGAGTCCTCCATTTTTCAGCAAGCTCAGGGCTGCCCAGTCATGGTAAACTTGGACCTTAGTAGCAAGCTCTTCCAACACCTCAGCAGGCCTTTCCTGGCTGATGAAACTTCTTGGTTTTTGCAGTTTTGGGAAGGAGCCATGCTTGCAAGTTCTCTGAACTGAACTATTAATGCGTCTCTAGCCCTTGAATAAATTCTTGGCTTCTTTTTTGAAGAAAAATTTTAATGGTGTGTTAAATAAATCTGTGTTTGTTTTTACCCTCTGAGCATTGTAATTTGACATGGCTTAAACACATACATATGTATGTTTTCAGGGCTGACCATTTGGTATTGGAAACCCCATCTGTATACTCTTCCCTGGAGAAGACCAGTTCTCCTGCTTTTAGCATTCTTTAGTTTCTTGTGGTTCTTTGTGTAGGTTGAGGCCTTCTGGGTTTTCCTCAATCCACTTTGGCATGTCTACTGGTGTCATCTTAGTTTGGCTTGTGTTTAGGCACTCATGCTGATGAGACTTCAGGGGTATAGTTTCGTAGGAGACACAACCACACAGCAAACTCCCTGGCCCTCTGGTTCCTTTAATCTTTCTGGCCCCTCTTCCACAATGTTCTAGAGCCTTAGGAGCGGAGTTGTTTTGTAAGTATCAGAGCTTCACAACTCTGTATTTTGATGAATTGTGGATTTCTGCAATAGTCTCATCTGTTGCAAAAAAAATGTTTCCTTGGTGAGGGGTGAGGACCACACATACTTGTAGGTGTGAGGACACATGCTTTGAATGCACTTACAGACAACACAGCTTCAGCAAAGTTGAGTCCATGGATTCTCCTCCAAGACCCATGACTTCACCAGCCTTGAGTGATTGGTTAGGTTTCCAATTGTGATTTCCTGAATGGTAAACCCTGCAACATACACAAATGTAACATTATAGAGACTAAACATGTATTTATGTGTTTAGGAGTATGTACGTACACACACACACACACACACACACACATATACACACACGCAATAGTAAACTATCAGGACAAGACTGCATGTGCCTTGATTTCTACTATGTGTAAGGCTGAGGCAAGAGAATCAAGAGTTCTAGGCTAGCCTACATTACCAAAAGAAGCCCCAGTTCCTCCCCTCAAAATACAAAATGGGGGGGGGGAGAAAAACAAAATAAAAATACAGCCCAATAAAATATTCTTCCTGGCTGCCTCCTGTTTGGCATTGTGCCTTCTGTACTAATTTCTGAATGTGCTATTGTTGACTCCCTCATTATCTGGGGTAGCAAT
Source organism: Lophiomys imhausi (assembly GCA_907164525.1). Lineage (NCBI taxonomy): Eukaryota > Metazoa > Chordata > Mammalia > Rodentia > Muridae > Lophiomys > Lophiomys imhausi. The sequence continues at coordinate 2,572,961 of CAJQZJ010032438.1, forward strand.
CGGCATTCTCAGCAGCTTTTTCTTTGGCTTTGAACCTCCCTGTGGGACTTGAGCTAGCCTGCTGCCTGGCCAGTCCTCCTCCAATTTGTGAAGGAATTCTTGATGCTATCCTAGGTCGAGCAGACCTGAGAAGTTTTCAGTATCCAAAGACCAGGCATAGGAGATTTTCAGATTCAATGAAGCCATGCCCCAGGAGTGCCACAGGAAGTGGGGGCATGTCCAGGCTGCAGAAGCTGTGTGTTATGTCAGCAGGGCTCCAAAGGAGGAGCATGACATCCAGTGTTCTGTATCAGAATGGACCCGTGATGTTGGTAGACATGGAATCTGACACGAGCCCTTTGCAGTTCACCTGGGACAAATGATCTCACCAGCTAGAATCTGACACTCTGTTCCCAGCAAGGCCTCCCCTATGTGTGGATAAAACAGCTGTAACCTAAGCAGAGTACATTTCTCATATACACCAAGTAGAGAGAACAGACCCCATCCCCACAGAAAGGAGGAAGGCAGTCAGTCCCTTTTGTTTAGAAATACATGAGGTAACTTAGAGTAAGAAAAACACAGATTTTTCTACAACCATCCACCCTAATGGTGCCTGATCTTGTCTGAAGCTAAGCAGTGTCAAGCTGGTACTTGGATGGGAGGAAAACTGGAATTCACTTCTCCAAGCCAATACAGGAAGCACTTAGCCCAATGCAGAAAGTTAATGGCATAAGGGCATTTGCAATAATTATATAATAATTAAATAAATGTAAACGAGGTCATTAATTAAGATAGTTAAGTAATAACTGGAAGACACTGGCTCAGAGGCTGAGTTCTGGCTGCACTGGAAAGAGATGCAGGAAAGGCTGTCAGCAGGACAGTAGAAATCCCACTGGGCAGGACTTGGGACAGAAACAGAAAAATGACCACAGTTACTTTCATTAATCCCCAAGAGGGAATGAGCAATATATATATAAATGCCTGTATTTGGAAGGTGTGAGCTATGTCCTCTCTGGGACAGGAACAACATGCCTCCTCACTGTTGAGCAAGGGACGAATTCCATTCACAGTCACCTAGAGCCTACCCGGGACACTGAAGGTCATGCTCCATTAGGTCACACCGGCATCCAGCATCTAATGAGGATCACTGAGAGAACACTGTGTAGCATGGAACCAAGAAAACTGTTTTATTTCATAAGTAACATATTAATAACAGCCACATAGTACTTTTAAAAGATTTGTTTATTTAAAATTGTGTGTATGTGGGGGCTAGCGTGTGCATACGAATGCATATGTGGGCCCAAGGCCAAAGGCATCCCTGGAGCAGGAGCTACAGGCAGCTGTGAGCCTCCATGTGGATGCTGGGAAATGAACTTGGATCCTTGGCAAGAGCAGTAAGAGCTTTTAACCACTGAGCCATCTCTGAATCCCCCGATTACATAACAAAAAGAAAAAAAAAACAATTAACAGAATCCACTTGTGGTCAGCAAGATAGCTCAGTAGGTAAAAAAGTTTGCAACATAAGCCTCTGAGACCTGATTTCAACCCCCCTGAATACACATGAAGGTAGAAGGAGAGCATTGATTCAACAAAGTTGTATAACTCTGACCCTCACTCTCACACCGTGGCACATGCACCCCCAACACACACCTTGCACACACACATGCACATCATACACATAAGCACATACACACACACATACCAACATGCATGCATATGCAATGATAATAATTTTCAAATAGTACAAAATAGTAAGATAATGGAAAATAAAATAAAGAGAAAAAAGTCTGGAAAAGATAAAGATTAGTTCTGCAAAATATAGAATATTTTTTAAAGAATAGAAAATAAAAGATTAGAAAAAACAAATAATAAATAAGATAAAGTAAAAAAAGCAATTCATTGAGAAATTAATGAAACTAACATGCATTTGGCAAGAACTATAGAGAAAAAAGAAAAGACTCAGGCTAATATTACAAGATAACACTGCGGATACTAATACAAGAAAGGATATCATTGCAGATACTAAAATGACAAGAGAATATAGTGAATAACCTCGTATTTTAAACCTCCTAGGAAAATTCAGTTTGCCAAATTGGTGCCAGGAAAAAAAAAAAAAAGAAAGAGAAACTTTACTGACCGTTTCAGTAGTTTTTAATGTTGGCACCATGATTACAAACCCTTCAGAGACATTCCAGACCCAGGTGATTTTTCCCAAGTTCATGCCAATATTGTACAAATGTCTCAGAGGAAATAGAGAAAGCTTCCTGATTTACGGCAGGCTGGTGGCTTTCTCACTGTGTCCTCGAACAGAAGGGGAAAAGGATCTTTTGTGTGGCTTCATGTACATGACTACTCTCCCCTTGTATTAGCCACTTTCCCTGATGCTATGATAAAATAGCTCAACAAAGGCAGAGCGAAAGGAAGAAGTATTTATTTTGGCTCACAGTTTGAGGGTTCAGCCCATCATGATAGGAAAGTCTTGGGGTCAGGATTTGAGGTGGCTAGTCACAGAGATGTGGGTGCTTGCTCAGTCAGTTTTCTCCCTTTTATTCTGTCCCGGATTCCAGCCTATGGACGGGGTCATCCAAATTTAGTGTGGGTCTCCCAGCCTCAATTACCCTAGTCTAGAAAATCCCCCATGTACACTCTTCAGAGGTGTCCAGGGTGACTCTAGATTCCGTCAAGCTGACTGCCTAGGTCAGCCATTAGATCTCACCTCCGGATCTCAGCACACTGAGGATTCAGTCTGGGCATTCCAGTCTAGGTGGGGGGAAAACACACAGTCTGCAGTAGCAATATTTCAAACCAAGTTATTAATGGCATGGCATATCAGATCAAGTTGGGTTTATCCCAAAAATGACAACTAATATAATTTGCTCTCTCTTAATTACTTTTCCATTGCTGTGATAAAACACTATAGCCAAGGCAATCTTATATAAAAAGGGTTCATTTGGGCTCACAGTTACAGAGGACTGAAAGGCCATCACCAACATAGTCGGGGAGCATGGCAGCTGGACCAGCAGCTAAGAGTGCACATTTCCAACCCCATGCCGGAAACCAAGAGCTGGGAATGGTGCCAGTCTTTTGAAACTTAAAAGTCACCCACACTGGCACACTTCGTCCAGTAAGGCCACACACTCTTAAGCCTCCCCAAATAGTACCAGCAGCAAGGGACCAAGTTTTCAAATGCCAGGGACGTATGGGGACACCTCATTCTACTGCCACACAATGCTGTCTGGTTTAAAGAAAAAGTATCACTTGATTTTTCTCAATAAATGTGGAAAAATACTGTTCTTTACTGAAAGTCAATGAAAACTGACATATGAGATTTTTTAAAATATATGTTTGTGGTGTGTATATATATATATATATATATATATATATATATACACATATACATACACATACACATACACACACACACACACAAAACTGACAAGTGAGTAATTAACTACCAAGCCAAAATTCTAAGTGGGTGAGTGGAATTCTAACCCTATATGTTGAAGGGATCAAAGATCTGGCCTCACAGGACAGTGGATAAAAGTCAACCCTGGACATGATCAGAGTGGCCTTGCTCTCAGGGGGCCCTCCCTCCATAAAGCTAAAATCAACAAATTTTACGTAAATTTCCATCAAAAAGTCTTTAAGGAACATCCAATCAATACCAAGAACAGCATGGAAAGTCAGGCTTCCCCTACAAAATCATGGCCTCTGTGTGGACTGGCTGACCACAACCATATTTTCTGGGTTGTCCCAAAAGTTCCTGTTTTGAAGTTTAACTTCTGTACTCAAGTAAGGTCCTAAGATGCTGAAGGAAACAAGCATAGACCATCTCTAGGAGATAAGGAAGTGCCTTCCTTCCCTAAGATAGATAAAACCCTAAAGATAAATTGTCAAGTGACCAAAACACTGCCTGATCAAATCTGTACATGAGGTGCCCAGCTACTCTGTGCAAGAAGCAAAGAACTAGTGAGATGGTAGCTACAGAAACTCAACTGCCAAGTCACTGTGTTCAGGTGTCTGATGGAATAAAAATAAAATAGCTTATAAAAGGCATAAAGCTCACATTTCCAGGAAATAAGGAACAGATTGGTTATGTAGCCCAGGCTATCCTCCTACTGAAAATCTTCCCATATCGGATTCCTGAGTACTAGAGTTACAGGAGTGACTTGTGATACAGCAGACTTGAACAATGACCAAAAAGAACTACCATTGAAAAAATTGAAAGAAATTTAAATTCTACATGATAAACAAAATAAGAGAAAATATATGAAAGGAGATTTAAAGATGTGGGAGGCAGAAGTGACAACCCACTGTCACTCAGCAACAGCTCAAAAAGGACAGGAAAGACATTTGGAGACAGTGGCTGAGAAGCCCTCACAACTGAAGTGAGACTCTAAGCTCTAAGACTGAAGAAGTCCAACCATTCTCAAAGTGTAAGAAATGTCCCCCAAGTCCCATTATTGGGAAACTGGAGAGCAATACAGCAGGTAACACTACTAGAAGGACAAAGAAGGGGGCAAACAACAACACACACACACACACACACACACACACACACACACACACACACACA
>CAJQZJ010032438.1:2577525-2609754 GCA_907164525.1 Lophiomys imhausi
ACACACACACACACACACACACACACACACACACACACACACACACATTACCTGTAAACAGATGCCAGCCTTCCCTGTGAACCATGGAGTCGAGAAGATGGTGGGGGCCCAACTTCAATGTGCTGAAGGTAGCAAATGCTGTCTAAGGATTTTTTAAATCAGTGTCAACACATTTCAAGGAAGTGGGTAAAATAAGACATATTTAGAAACAAAAACTAGGCTTTCCAAGAACAGATTATCAATTAGGATAATCCTGAAGGATGAGTTTTGGGTGACAGGAGAGCTAGATCAAGAGCCATGATGAAAGAGAAACAATAGAAGAAAATAGACTAGATCTATAACTGGGACCACAGCTTTATTGTTCACACTGGGCCTGGAGAAACGTGGAAATAGATGGGGTCTCAGTCTAAACAAGTGAAGTGTTCATGTCTATGTGCTTCCATTGTCAGTGCAAGGCTGTTGTACTGATTTAGACTTTGAGAGGATAATGGTTTACGCTGTAATTTCTGTTATAATTATTAACAACAGAGAAACAGTTATTACTGCCATTCAATCCAAGGACTTTTTCAAAATGAAGTGATAAAAAATATTAAATTAATCCAAAAGAAAGTAAGGAAGAGGATGAAGATTCTTAAGGCATTGTTATGGAATCGGAATGGTTAACCAACTACAGTAGACAGACATCTTATTGAAGGGGCTGATAGGTTAATATAAGTTAGATTTAGTGAATACCTAAGTTTCTGATACAGTCTCTTAATTCGGGGCATGAAGATCAACTGCTGTGAGCAATTAGCTTATCAGCTTATGGAAGAAGTCAGGTGAAATGAGGGGAGTCTCTTTGGACTGAAAAACAAGGTTGAAGCCAGGTGAAACAAGGAAAGACTTTATGACCTGGCATTGCTTTCAACTGCTAAGTGGGCAGAGCCCAAATTAAGCTGAAGCAGGTGGAACAAGGAGTGATCCTATTTAAGGACAAGTGGATGACGCCAGAGAGCTGCGTGCTAAGGGCCCCCGATATGAGAGAGCTCCGAGAGTCCTGCTGGAGAAAGTTCTGGTAGACCAATGGCCAGATCTCCCTGAGGCAGAAGGAAGCTGGTGAGCAGAGAAAGCCTCGGCAAGACAGCAAAAGGCCAAGGACTAAACCCTGTGGCTCAGCTTTTGCCTAGAGGGGTTTGACCTGTCCGAACAGTGGCCTGAACGGAACTGTGGCCAGCTTTAAAGACTGAGGCAGAACGGCAGAGTTGCTGATACGAAGGAAGTAAGGTGGCCTACAGACGCTGAGGTCTCCCAGAGAGAAGAAAGCCTCAAGCCTTATTTAAAGTGAGACTTCGATAGCCAATTTACCCTGACGAACCTGCGTCTGAGCTATTCCAGAAAAAAGGACTGCTAAGTGCGTTAAAGAGTCTACCCCCGAGACTGGTTTCCTGACGACTGAGGACCTGCCCCAGAGACTATCATTCTAAAAGGGTATGAAAGTAGTTGTTATGATTATCAATAGGTTTAGTGGATAGGTTAAAGGGGTTGTAGGAATTTATAGGATTAATAGTTAAGAAATTGTTGGTGTTTGTTATAAGTGAATTTAGTAATAAATAAGTGTTAAATAATAACTTAAAAGTTCGGTTACATCTTATGGTCCAATGGGTGGGATTGTGGGTGCAGCCACAACAGGAACTCATTACGGACTCTAGCAGAGAGAGAGGTGAGGCAAGACAGGGCAGATGTTTATCTTACGGACTCTGGGGTATCCGGGGACTTCTGGCTTCCTCCTAAACATGTAATGACCTCACAGTGTTTTCCAACATGTGTATTAGCCAGAGAAGTCATAATTCATAGCTGCCATGACCCAGTGGCCCCAGTAAAATGGTTCTGTTCCCCAGAGGACCCTAACAACCTTCCTTCCTTGACTGGCCTGCAGGTTCACAGAGCCACTGAACCATCCGCCTCCACGTGAATGTCTCCCTGGCAAAGCTGCTTTCTCCAGGAAGAAAAGTGGCCTTTGTTGGATTTGAGGAACTCTCTTCCTCGGCTGGGAAAGCTTTCCGAAGCAAGGGAGCTTGGGAGCCATTGTGCAAGCTTTCCTGTGCTGAGTCCCATGACAAACAGACTTTTGTTTTGTTTTGTTTTTCTCCCTTATAGAGGAAATCAAACGCAGAGGAATCTGTATGTCTGGCAGAGCCAACAAAGTCAGGAAGTTCAAGTGACAAGTGTCAACTACAGGTGGCTCCAAACAAAAGCTCCACTTCCATGATGACAAACGGAAACTGCAATGTTACAGCAGAAAGCACACACAGACACACACACACAAAACCAACAAAACACGGTGCCTCGACGAAGCACAGCTTCCTGTTCTACCATCTCTGTGTAGAAGACTTTTCTCTTTTTGTCAGTCATGCAATAAACACTTATTTGGCACACGCAGATATCTGCTAGCATCAGGCTAGTCCTTGTCCTCAAGGATCTGCAGATTCTAAGCTTCGGGGAGCCCAGACGGCATGAGTGAGAGGAGGCTAGAGAAGCAATTGTTCAAATCTGAGCAACTTCAATTCAAATATTTGGCATTATGGAGAGGGGAGAAAGCCCTGTGGTGTGTAGTCATGTTGCTGTCTTTATTTTTGGTAATCTGAGGGCCCAGAGGGGCTAGAAATGTGAGTGGTGGCACAGATTAAGTTACGATAGAAACTGAAATGAGGAAAGGATACATCTTGAGCAAACTGCTTAGTTCTCAAGGATCCCATTTATAAAGCAATAGAGGCAATCAAACACAGGCATGGGAGTGCTTCCCTGTAACCCTGACTCGCGCAGCCCCGGGGAGGGGGCCTTGAGTTTGACACCAGCCTGGGGTACACAGTGAGAACCTGCCCCAAAATAAAATAATAAATAAAATTCCTAGTCCATGAAGACACAAAAGTATTTAAAGAGTTTCTGTTTGTTCTGGCATTAAAGATGGAGCCAGTTCACCCGCTAAGCGTGCACTCTGCAGTGGATCTGCACCCCAGCCTCAGTGTTAGAAGGGTGTTTTGAGAGACTGTGACAGGGTAGCAATGCAATCACATCACGGAGCACTCCATTCAGCATTTACATTGTTTTTGTTCTGATTTTCATCATCCCAAGCCTAGGAATGATGAGAGCTAGAAAGGGAGGAATACAGAAGTAGGGGAGAAAAGAGAGGGACGGAGAACTTCAGCCTCCAGGGCCTCTGGGGAACCACTGAGAAAAGCCTGCCTGGAGACTGAGGAGAAAGGGTGAGGCCCTTGGCTGGACTGCAGAAGGGTGAAAAGGCAGAAGTTGGTCAGATGCATGCAGGTGGTGGAATAAAACATCACTCTGTGTGATCCAGCCCAAGCAGGTCATTCTCACTGCAAAGTTATTATCTTATTCTTGATTAAAAAATAAAATAAAACTCCAGGAGCAGGAAAATCCTTAGTGCTCAGAGTGTTCAGGCTTCAAAGCATGTCTCCATACACTGAAACGCAAGTTCCTGTGCTAGCTGAGAGGAAAACCAGAGGACATGTATTTGTATGACTGTGACTCAGGATTCGAGGCAGGAAGAGAGGCCTGAGAGAACCCTCTGCCACCATCTGTTTCCTAGCCGGCTCAGGACAAATGATATCTGTGTGTGGGCACTCTCTGCCACAAGAAAGAGGGCAAGTGCCACCCACACTCTTTAAAAAGGCACAGTCGGTGGTAACACCCTATACAAAGTAGACATGTGCCTCTCATTGAGATGGTCTCCTTTGAGACAAGACCCTTCCCTTCCCTTGTGAAAGAGGGAATCCACATAAAGAAGAAATGTGGAAAGAAATCAGATATACAATATATGGTATGATATGGTATGCTTCAGTACAATATGGTATGGTATGTTACAGTATAATATGATGTGGGACGTATGATGTGATAATATGATGTAGTAATATGTGATACAGGACAGGGTGGTAGGTACCAGACTGTCGGGAGCCGCAATCGCCATTACAAGATGGCGCCGGCTTCCTGCTTCCTGGTTCTTCACGGAGGTGCTGTGCTGGTGTGCGCATGCGCAAGGCGCGTTTCTTGGCACTGCGATCTCATGATTCCGTATGAGCCAATGAGGGTTTGACAAGTCTCCCTATGTGCTATATAAGCAGCCGCTTGCCGGAGCTTGGGGTCCCTCTCCACCATGCTATCTAAAAGAGCTGTTCAATAAATGCTGTCAGAAGAATCCTGATTGTGTGGCGCTTTCCTTATCGGCGAGGCGGGCGCGACACCAGACAATACGGAAGAAAAACCCGTCCCCTTAATGAGATGTGTACTTGTGGATCCCACAGCCTCCCTCCCTCCTGCAGCTACTCACAAAGCTGCACTGCTGAGTTTGACTCTCTTATTTTCTAATTCAGAGAGCTCCACTCCCCCTCCCTCCTCTTTCCTTCCATCTTACTTCTACAAACTGTGAAGATTTGCCTGTCCCATTGTTTTCTCTCCTTGATGAATGTTCTCCGGCTCCCTTCTGTGCCTGTTTTAGATTCTTTTACCTACAGGACCAAGAACCAACAAAAGGGACTCTGGATCCCACAGTGGCAATGGCAGAACACTGCATGTGCAAAACAGAGCTAAATAATGCAACTTTGTCCTTGCTTGTCACTCACACCTAGAGTCCCAAGGGCTAGAAATGTTTCCATAGCCAAAGCCAGAAATACTACTCCTGTAGGGGACATCAGGGGGTGACTTTCTCTTCTCTAGATGTGGCAAGTAAGGTTAGAAGCAGAGGGGAATCCGGAAGGGAGAAGCAAGAGACAGGGCCCTGTCTTAATCTGTCTCTGTCACTGTGACAAGGCTCTGGCTCTGTGAGCAGCTTATAAACAATACAAATGTATTTCCACAGTTCTCAAGGTAGAATCCAAGACCAAGGGAGCAGGATATTTGAATCTGGTGAGAGTGTTGGCTTTGCTTCCAGGATGGGAGCTTGAAGGCTGTGTGCCAGACGGGTGAAAAGGTGGAAGTACATAAAAGGCAAAGCCATCCACTCTTAAGATACTAATATTCATGAGGGTAAGATAATCACTGCCCCAAGGCCACACTTCTTAATACCCACATCATGAGCATCAAGTGTCATATCAAGTTTGGAAGAGCCACATTCAAACTATAGCAGGTGTTATGGTTTGAAAGAAAAATGTCTGTACCCCACAGGCTCATGTGGGAAACTCTCCTGATGGGATGATCTGTTATGTGTTCTAAATGTTAATTGATTGCTCCCACAGGACTGCTTGCTGTATGAGGCCATACACACGTACACCAAGTGAGGCTGTTACTTTGCTTGCTAACCATTGTCTCTGATTGGCTTTTAATAAAGTGCTGAGGCCTGTGATTGGGCAGAGAGAAGGTAGGTGGGCCTAACTAAGGTGTACAGGCTTTTCATGGAGAGGAGAGTGTCAAGAAAAGGTGAAGGAAGAAGAGGAAGGAAGCACAGGATGGGTTAATGAAGATATATCTCCATGTGGCCTGGAACATTGGCATAAGATCTGTCAGATGTCTGTGTGATTATTCGTAAGTGGGCTAAAGGATAACTCCATCACCCTAATAATTGTAAGTATCAATTATAGATATTAATATTTTCATACAGCTTGTCCCCTATAGGCTCATATGGGAAATGTCCCCTATAAGTTCTTGTGGGAAATGTCCCCCACAGGCTCATGCTTTTGAGCACTGAGTTCTCTCCTGACAGTGCTGTTTTTGGAGGTTATGATATTTTGGGAACTGTGGTCTATCTTACAGATATGGATTGCTGAAAGCCCTTGAAGGTGATATTCATTTCTGATTCCAGCCTAAGCATTCTGCATCCTATCTACTAATATTTGAGGAGATTATCTATCTGTTTAATTTCCCCTAAATATTCTTAAGCATGTGGGTTAGATTTGCATGTGTGGAGGGCATTATGGCCCCTGTGGTCCAGCTGTACCCTGTAGGATCTCTGAGGTTCTGGGCTACATGACCTCTCGGACCTCTAGCTAGTATATCCTATTTTGGAGGAATGTTGAGGGTAAGCCTATTTTTATTCTTGTGTCTCTATGAAAGATGGTACTTACCATGCATACCATAAACACAGACACTGCAGCATACCTTTACTGGGGTCTCCTAGACCCAGTGCACAAGCTGTACACAGGAGTTTCCTGGATATCTGGTGTGTGGATGAATGACTGAACACTGTCCCCTGTTCTGCGTCTGCACTGGCTGATTTTGTGTGTCAACTTGACACAAGCTGGAGCCATCAGAGAGGAAGGAGCCTCAGTTGAGGAAATGCTTCCATGAGATCCAGCTATAAGGCATTTTCTCAATTAGTGATCAGTGGGGGAGGGCTGAGGGCCTACCCCATTGTGGGTGGTGCCATCCCTGGGCTGGTGGTCCTGTTTCTATAAAGCAGGCTGAGCAAGCTAGGGGAAGCAAGCCAGTAAGCAGCATCCCTCCATGGCCTCTGCATCAGCTCTTGCCTCCAGGTTCCAGCCCTGTTTGAATACTGTCCTGTGATGGTCTATGGTCTGGAAGTATAAGCTGAATAAACCCTTTCCTCTCCAACTTGCTTCTTGGTCCTGGTGCTCCATCGAAGCAGTAGAAACTCTGACTAAGACAAGTTGGTACCAACCTTGTGGGGTATTTCTGTGACAGACCTGACCATGTTTTTGGGAGGATTGTGGGAGGATTCTGGAACTTTGGGCTAGAGAGCCATTGGATGTTAAGAGCTCAGTGGGATGTACTTTAGGAGACTGGAAGAATGTTGAGAGCAGTGCAAAAGGGAAGATTAAAGAATCTACAGGCCATTTGCTATTTTGATTTCAGAGTCTATGGTTCTGGTTAGCTGGGACTGAACAATCAGCTGTGATTAACAAGATGCCAGAACTACTGAAGTGAAACCTTTACATAACTGGGATGACTGATGCTGGTCAGCTAGACCTAAGAAATTATCAGTGATGAAGAAGAGGCCAGCATCATTGGAAGGAAATCTTCTGGGAGGTGTTTCCTGCGAGCACCGAGAAGCTGTGTTCCAGAGGCAGCCACAGTTGTTCCTCATGCTGGCAGCCAGACTTGGTAATGTATAAGAGTCACCCAGGTGGAACTGGTTTTGAAGGCATAAAGGGGTCCTGGAGAGCAGTTGAAGCTTGGCACTAGGAGAGGCCAGGAGAGGCCATTGGTGAAGGGGACACTGAAGAAGTGTCAGTGATAGTTGAAGGTCCAGGACTAAGGGGTCATGCAGAGAAGTTGAGGCTTTTCATCAGGAAGAGAGCCTGAGAGAAGCTATTGGTGGAAGTCCAGCCCAGTTACAGCAAGGGACCCAGTATACTGAGGATGCCAGTGCCATGGGGTGATCACCAAGAACAGCAGCGGTGGAGTGGAGCCAGCCAGAACCTAGAAAACAAGCTGTGTGTGCTGCAGAGGGCAGAGCTGGAGAAGTGACCCCAAGCTCTTTGGAGGAGCCCAGAAGATTATGAGTGGATCTGTGACTCTACCCTGATTTTTTCCTCTTGAAATAAGGAAGTATTTTACTGGAGCCCACAGTTGAGAGACTTTGAATTTTAAAAGACTTGAAATTTAAAAGAGAATGGATATTTTATAGGAACTGAAATTTTTATTTTTTTAATGTTCATTTATTACTTCAATTTACATCTCCATCACAGTCCCCTCCCTCCACCCCTCTCACCCTCTTCCCCTTCTCCCACCTATCCTACTCCTCCAGTGTGGGGTGCCCTACATATCAGCCCCCTTCAGTTCAGCAGCCATATGAGGGCTAAGAGCTTCCACTTGCACTGGGGGGCTACATGGCAGCTCCACTAGGGCAAAGTGTCCCACTAACAAGTAGCAAAGTCTGTGTTCCTGTTCCTTTCAGTCTGTTGGTTGTAAGATAGTTATCCTGTACTATATGGCTAAAATCCAGTTATAAGAGAATAGATGCCATGTGCATCCTTCTGAGTCTGGGTTAGCTCACTCAGAATGAGCTTTTCTAGTTCCATCCATTTGACAGCAAACTGCATAATTTCCTTGTTTCTGATGGCTGAGTAGTATTCCATTGTGTAGATGTATTACAGTTTTTTTTTTTTAATCCATTCATCGGTTGAGGGACATCTGGGTTGTTCCCAGTTTCTAGCTATTACAAATAAGGCTGCTATGAACATAGATGAGGAAACGTCCTTGTGGTTTGGTGAGGAATTGTCTGGATGCATAACCAGGAGTAGTATGGCTGGGTCTTGAGGTAGAGCTATTCCAAGTTTTCTAAGATATCACCAGATTGATTTCCACAGAGGTTATACAAGTTTGCACTCCCACCAGCAATGGAGGAGTGTTCCCCTTACTCCACAAAGACTGTGAGACTATTAGGTTATTTGTGTTTTTAATGTGAGATCTTGGGGATGAATAAGAAAGGAAAGGTTGTGGCTTAATAGTGACGTGTTTGTGTCAAGCTGACAGGGGTCAGCTGCACTGGCTGGTTGTGTAACTTGGCACAAGCTAGAGTCATCAGAGAGGAAGGAGCCTCCGCTGAGGAAATGTTTCTATGAGATCCAGCTGTAAGGCATGTTCTCAATTAGTGATCAATCAGGGAGGATCCACCCTTGTGCGTGGTGCCATCCCTGGGCTGGTGGTTCTGGGTTCTATAAGAAAGCAGGCTGAGCAAGTCAGAGAGAGCAACTCAGTAAGCAGCACTCCTCCACGATCTCTGCTTCAGCTCCTGCCTCCAGGTTCCAGCCCTGCCTGAGTTCCTGCCCTGACTTCCTCCAGTGCTGACTATGATCTGGAAGTATAAGCCAAATAAACCCTTTCTTCCCCAACTTGCTCTTTGGTCTTGGTGTTTCGTTACACCAATAGAAACCCTAACTAAGACAGCACCCCAGGGCTGGTATGAGAGTATCCCAGAACCTTCCCTTTAGAGGAGAAATGACAGATATTAGAAGTTCATCCATTTGAAAAGGAAAGCAAACTTGTTTAAGTGGTGTTATCAAGGGACACAGAGAAACCACAAAATCCTTCACTTCAGGAGAGACAGCTGGGCTACCCAGAGCAGAGAACTCTCAAGCATCTGTTTCTCTTGGTCTCCCAACTAGGTTCCTGTGGCCTCATACCTCAGCTTCCCTGAGCAAAGTTTTAAGAGTTGTGGCCATGCTGAGTGATCGGGTAGAGTAATCAGAGGGAGGTGGAGAAGTCTAGCTATGGACAAATGGCAAAGGAGCATTGTCAGGAATCTGGCACAGCTGTCACATGAGAAAATTGTGTTTTAAAAGTTGACCTTGACAATACAAGAAAAAAAAAAAAAGCTGAGCACACCTAATCCAAACATTAGAAGTCTTGCCGGGCGGTGGTGGCGCACGCCTTTAATCCCAGCACTTGGGAGGCAGAGGTAGGCGGATCTTTGTGAGTTCGAGGCCAGCCTGGTCTACAAAGCGAGTCCAGGACAGCCAGAGCTGTTAAACAGAGAAACCCTGTCTTGAAAAACCAAAAAAAAAAAAAACATTAGAAGTCTGAAAAGGACCTTGACTCAAAACTCTGAGCAGTGAGAAGATGCCAAGTATGGAAATCTTTCACACACCAGGGTGTGGCCACTTACAATCAACCCCAGGCTGGGTGTATATGGCGTACGTGGAACACAAATACATTTTGTGCTTGGAGTTGACCCCTGTCCCCAGGATATCTCATTAGGAGCATGCAAATGTTCCAAATCTAATAAATAAATAAATCTGGGGTCAGAAACTCTTCTGGTCCCACCATTCAACTGAGAGATTCAGCCTATATTTACATCTTGGGCTAGCCTTGTGGGTGTCTTACTGTTGGCGGCGTTTATGAAGGCAGCTTTCTTTTTTTTTTTGTTTTGTTTTGTTTTTGGTTTTTCGAGACAGGGTTTCTCTGAATATCTCTGGTTGTCCTGGACTCGCTTTGTAGACCAGGCTGGCCTCGAACTCACAAAGATCCACCTGCCTCTGCCTCCCAAGTGCTGGGATTAAAGGCGTGCGCCACCACCACCCGGGGAAGGCAACTTTCTAAAGCACACTTTACCTTAACCATTTGCAGACATCCACTGGGATGTGTTTACCTTTGTTCTCCAGCAAAGGTCAGGCAGATGCCCTTGTAAATAACACTTCCTTCCGGCTTCCTTGTATTGGGGAATCCCAATGGGTAATTAGTGGGGGCATTCCATGACCAACAGGAAGTCATCTCAAACACATGTGGGTTTGAAGATGCTTCAGTAAAATTCATTTCACGATCGGGTCAGTATGGGGAAATGATTCCCTGCAAGATGATGGGAGAGAGCAGCTGTTTATGTTCACCCCCAAAGGGTAAGGGGAGATGAAGATGAGTTCATGCTGCCATCCAAAACCACTTCGACAAAATAATCTCTACACACTTAAAACCCATTAATATTTACACGCATCTAAAGCAACGATTTAGTGTGTTTTTCACCCATTCTTTTAAGAATTACTTAGCAAAGTAGACAAAGATGCTTTTGCGTGCAGTTACAATTTGAAATGGTACTTAATTGCCTCCTTTTTGACAGCTCTCATGTGCATTAAGGTCCTTCCAGCCCTGCAAAGACTAGGAAACTGCTTCCCGTTTTCATTTTGCTTGATTTTCTGGAGAAGTCCGCTTCCAGTTACCAGAGTTCAAATACGTTACACTCTGAGTTGTAATGCGCTCTGCACTCTGTGACAAACGAGGGCAGTTTCTTCTCATTCCACAAATTCTCTGAGTTCCTCCGAAGATAATGTTGTTTGTTATACCACACATAGCCAGCTTTCCATAGGGCCTAAGGGAATAGGAGAAAGAAAAGAGACCTATATGACAAGGTGGTGTCTCTATGGTGCCCCAGATTAAGACTGGCAGGAAGCCAGCAATTCTCTTATGTCTACTTGGATAGTCCTAGCTACTTAGGAGACTGAGGCAAAGGGATCACTTGAGCCCAGGACTTCCAGGCTAGCCTGGGCAACATAGTGAGACCCTCCATATGGAGGAGGGGATATTGTTAGATTTTCAGTGTTCCTATTGATTTCAATTGGGACAACTCCCAGCTATTTAAAAGGTATCTGCTGACCCATGAGAACTGTAATATGGATGAACGAGTTTCACTGTCTCCAGTGGGAGTTTTACTTCAACATAATTTGAAAGTCTGCAGCCTGCTCGTTTAAATAGTGTCTTCCAAGCCCAGATGGACAGCGCAAGTTGGCTGTGCTCTGCAATGGCCCCTTTGTGCGGTTGCCTGCTGCACAGTGACTTTCTGGCCCAGTGCATTCCATGCGCTCATTAGCTTCATTTAAAAACCTATCATTGCCTGGAGGCACCTGGGTCCATCCACAGAACGTGAATAATTGCAAGAATTGAACAAAATTAAGCACCCAAGATCATCAGAAGTGGCTTTGTGCAAAGACAAAGTGCAGCTGCTGCCCTCTCGGAAGGTGAATTGAGACTAATTGGATAATCTAGAGACCAATTAGCCTGAAGGAGGAAAAAGAACTCAGTTTAACTATAAGAGATGCATTCTCAGTCGGAGAAGGGAAGGCGATTGTTCATTATGATGCAGCTTAAAGAACTGAAATTCTTTGTGATAGAAACATTCCCATTTATTTTCCTTGCAGTGGTGTAAGATAGTAGAGTGAAGAAGTTGAGCTGGAATCAGACAGAGATGGGGCTTTTCTAGTATGGGAGAGTTTAGAGGCAAGGGTTAGACTGTCCCTTCAGCTACAAGACAAAGTTTTCATTATGGCAGTTACTGTGAATCATCCTTTGAGATGAAAATGGTTTGTAGACGTATCTTTAGTTAGCACTTAATTTTATGTTCGACTCTAATAAACACCATAAATATTCTGCTAGTAAAAAAAGTCATGTGCCCATTGCACATTTAGTCCATTAAGAAGGCATGGACTGAGGGTAGATCTTCTAAGAATGTCACTTAGAAGATCTAAGTGTGTGAAATCGACCCCATGGCCTCATTTCTTGAGTCCGCTGATCAACAGGCCTCAATAGCTTTGGGCAAAAATGAGATAATGGTTGCATTTTGTGTCTTCTACCATTGGAAGTAAAAACTAGCAGAAACCAATAGTCAACCTATTGAGAGTCATGGTGCCACTTGCAAAGTCCAACCCCATGCTAAGAACCCACTGGTGCTCGCTGCACACACAAATATCCCACAGTCCAAGTAGGGTAACAAGACCTAGAATGACAGACAGACAGTTGCCTTGGTTCCGTGTAGTCTCTGGAGACAGGAGCTGGGTGATGATTGCTTGACAGGGAGCTGGGCTGATGATGAAGCAGCATCCAGGATGGGAGGAGCCATGGCTCCTCTCTCCCTGAACCAGTGAGCAGGAGACACCGTTCTCACTGCAGGAAGCCGGGGTGGGGGTGGAGTCTGAGCCCTTAGACAAAGCACTGTGCTCCTGCTGGAGAAGCAAGGAGGGCTGTTTTCCATCATAGGGAGACCCAGCTAAAGAGAGGACTACCGAGGAGACGGCTGACTTGGGGGTCCTTACCAGTACTTCACCTCCCTGTTGCTAAATCCTTCAATGGAGCCCGCATTTTACCCCCTCCTCCCGTGCAGCTGTTTCTCCTGGATGAGCCTCAGACCAGCTACACCTCCACCTGGCCTTCCCTGCTGGGAGGGGTCCTCTCCAGAGGCTGAAGTGTCCCTCTCAGCCTCTGAGAACAGGATGCAAGGTCACTTGTCCCTACCAGAAGGCTTTTTAAATCAGCCTCTCAACAAAGAAACTGAGCTGAGAAAATAAATTGCCAACGGTATCACTTGTCCACTGATTCAACTCCCTGACCTGCCACTCAATCCAGCCCTGAAAATTCCCTGCTTCAAGACAAAACTGAATTCAGCACAGTGTAGTATAGTGTCCCCAAGAAGGCCCAGATGCTTGGGTGTCCTGTAATTGCTGCTTTGGACTGCCTTGGAAGCTTACCCTGATGGTGCTGTTCCCATGGGAGTGTGCCAAGACCTGATGTGTCCAAATGTGGGAGGCAGTTGGCATTTTCAAGTACTTAATGAATTCCTGCCCTGCTTTCAGAAGTGGCTTTCAAATAGGTATGTTTGGGGGCAGATAGTTTCGAAAAGTGGTAAGTATATATATCACATAAATAACTCACCCACTTTCACTGCACAACTCAGTAACAATGAATCCGTTCACATTGCTGTGTCTGTCATCTGTCTAGACATTTTCATTGGGCTAGACCAGTGGTTCTCAACCTTCCTATGCTGTGACCTTTACTTTAAAAAATCGTTTTTGTCACTACTTCATAACTATAATTTCGCTACTAAAATGAATCATAATGTTAAACATCTGTGTTTTCTGATGGTATTATGCAACCCCTGTGAGAGGGTTGTTTCGTTCAACCCCAGAGGGGCTGAAACCCACAGGCTGAGAACTGCTGTGCTGGACTGGAATTCTACCCTGATAGGTCCTCCCCAACTACCATTTATTTTCTATGAGTTTGATTAGCAGACATACTTGATATAAGCAGGAGCACACTTTGGGATCTTCCTCAATTAGCATAATGGTTTTAAAATCCATCCACCCTGTAACATGTGTCTGAATTTCATTACTTTTTAAGAGTGAATACTAATCCATGGTTTGGATACACCATATTTTCTTTACCCATCTGTCTGTCCAAGGCCACTCGGATGGCTTCCCTGTGGATGGTGCTGCTATGAACTCAGTGCTTGCTCTCAGTTTCTTTGAGTGCATCTAGAAGTGGACACTACCTGATCACCTGGTAATTCCATGGTTAGAGGAACAGTCAGACTGTTTCCCATAGCAACGGCTCTACTTTATATCCCCCCCCCAGCAGGAAACAAGGGTCCCAATTTCCTCTACATCTCCTTCAATATTTGTTGTTTTCTATTTTTAAAAGTCATTCCATTGGGTACAGCTGGGTTCGCATCTCCTTAGTGTCTAGAGTCAGCATCTCTTCGAGTGCTTAGCGGACAGCCCATTTCCCCATGACAGATGTGAGCTTCTGAGAGAGCAGGTCCCCCAGTGTCACAAAACATGCACATCTACACACTTAGCTCTGCAGGGCAGGAAAGGCCTCGGCCTGGCTGCAGGCTTCAGGGATCCACGTGCAGCAGCAGCCACCTGAAGCTGCAGACTGGCCCTTCCTGGGGTCAAGTTCCCTCCTTGGGATTCTGTTTTCAGCGGAACACAGCCTGATCCAGAGTGGGGCTTTCCCCGGGCCAACTCCCCTCCCCGTGTTCCACCCCAACATGGGCCAGTTATACCGAACCCATTGGGGAAGGAGGTGTTGCTTGGACATCAGTATTTTTCAAAAGTGCCAAAATTATCCAATAATCCCAAGTTAAGGGCCCTTGCTGATAAACAGTGATCGGCCAGGCTGGAAGCCTATGCCTCGGTTTTTGTTTCCTAGCTTGGTCCGTTGGTCCAAAGCTGGCGAGGACCGGGAAGGCGGTCGCGGCGTGTGCAGGGCCAGGTGGGGGCCTTCGGGCCTTTGATGGGGGTGGGCGCCGTAACCCGCACCAGTGGGTGCAGGGCCCGCGTTAGTTAGCACCCTTCTCCTCGGCTGTGGCGGGGCGCCCCGCGCGCGTCCGTCTCCCGCGCGCCCCCCCCCCGCTCTAAAGTAAACACGGCCGAGAGAACCACCGGTGCCGCTCGCTCGCTGCCCCACTGCAGCCCACCCGAGCCATGGCGGAGGCGGTGCCGGCCTGGCCTGCCGGCGGCCGCGACCTGCACCAGGGCATCATCCAGTGGTGAGCGGCTGGGACGGCGCAGGCCAGGGGGGGTAGCGGCCGGCCGGCAGGCAGGCGTGGGGCCCGGGCAGAGGGGAGAGGGGCGCCCGGGGATCCGGAGGCCGAGGACGCCGGGTCGCACACACTCGCGGTCCCGCATCTGCACCGGGCTCGGATTTTCCACCTGGCTGTCCCCGTGGGTCACGCTTCCCATGGGAAGCAATGCCGCCGCCCCCCCCCCCCCCCCCACCACCCCGACCTGGGCCTGTTGGTGGGAGAGCTGGAACGCGAACCCAGGCAGACAGGCGTTGGCCAAGGAGGAGACGTTTTTTGGTTTTTATTTTTGTTTTTTCCCTCCTGTCGTGAGCTCTAGAATGGATGTGTCTATCTTAAAACAACTTTTAGCCTCAACAGTGCATTCCATATTATTTGTGAAATTCATTTCTTGGCTTTTTAAATACAGAAAGGAAAAAATTAACTAGAAAGAAAAACACCTTCAGCCCTTAGGAGAGTTTGCAGCTCCTTATAAATAGGAAAACAATTGAAGCCAGTCCTTAAGACCGTGGCTTTATAAGGTGACTATTATATGTCAGCCTACAATTTTTCTTTTAATTTTTAAGAAATATTTCTCAGGGGAAACTCTTTTTAAGAGCCACCTGAGTAAGAACAAAAAAAAAGTATGTTTACAATTATAGTTACCAGTTTTCTTTCAAAAGAAAATTTATGGTCCTTTTCCTCTTGAATGAGATTTAAAAAAAAAAATATGTAACCAGACCCCCTTACATGCCGTTCAGCAGGAAGAGTCAGATCAGTGTTTTAATTAACTACTTCAGCTCACCACTGTGTTTCTGGGTGTTGAATTTTACTACAGAGAGTTGAAAGAATGATTATCAAATTTAAAATACTTGGGCATCCTCCTTAGATGGCTTGTGAATGGGCAAAGCAGGTGCTGCAGGTCCTTGTTAGAGGTAACTGAGGGTGCAGCAAGTTCAGTTCAAGTCCCATGTCCAGAATTCCTCTTGCCTCAGGTTCTTCAGGGCTGGGGAAAGAGGACGGGAGGACTTCAATTCCTCTAACACTGTTAATGAAAATACTGCCCCAGCTTCTAATATAGAGCCTTGAAATTGAAGATACCAGGCTACCCAGAGGGAGGGGCAGCAGTGGCCAAGAGCTGGAGCCATGGGAGGCAACTCGAGAGAGAACAGGAGAGGCCCCAGCTGTTGCCTGTGGAAGAAGGGCTCTATTTCTGCATTACTTCAACCTCTGTTTTCCAGTCAGCTACCTGTTAGGTGGGACAATGACCTATTCGTCCGGTGGGGTCTAGGGCATCAGTACCATTGTTATCTACATATGACAAATTATCCCTGGGAGAAAAGTTGGGATGTTGGCTAGTCTAAGGGAATGGAAGGAAGAGGTTTCCATTTCAGAGACAGGAAGAGACACAGACTGGGGAGCACAAGAGTGGACACAGTACTGTGGATACAGACCCCTGGGGCCTGGCTGGGTTGGGCCTTGGCATCCAACCTCAGGTAAAACACAAGGACGTCTTGGTGGCACACTGGCAGCCCCTTAACCATTGTCACCTGTGGTAGGCACCTCCCTCACACCCTGTCTCCTCAGAGCTACATATAATAGAGGTCAGGCTTACCACAGCAGGTACCAGGGGGGCTGTGCACCCTGGAGGCAGTCTGCCAACAACACTGCCTATGGCTTTCTTGCATCTATTTGCATTAAAATGGGAGAGATAAAAATGGCAATCCCTGAAAAGACAATCAGGTTAGTAATGAAAATAATTAACCCTAACTTATGACTCCTCTGGAGGTTTCAGTCCAGGGTCAACCAGCTGCATTGTTCTGTGTCTGCGGCAGGCAGGGCATCATGGAGAATATGTCAGGGAGCAATGCTGCTGATGGCAGCCGTACAGCAGATAGGAGGGGACCCTAGGTCCCAATATCAATAGTCGCTTAACTTACTTATACCAGTTCTCCCTCCTAAAGGTTCCACCATCCCCACATAGCACCATAAATTGTGACCAGGCTGTTAGCCTGTGGGCCTATGGGACTAGTTAGCATCCATACCACCCTACCTGCCATGTCTCCTTGGCTGTCTACTGTGGTATTATTTTGCAGTTTACTAGGTAAATAATTCTCTACCATGCGGTTATATAGATCTTGGCAGCAGCCTCTGTAAAGGTTTATCAGACAGTATCTTTTCTTTTCAGCATGCGGCTTCCCCTCCAATAAAACCCTAAACCTCACAGTGTTGACAACCAAAAAAACATATTCTGTATTCCTAACACTGGCCCAAGGACAAAAGAGATTCTTTCTACACAGCCTGTGAGCTGCTGCAGCTCCATTCAGTAACCTAGACAGAGGTCATGTGGCTGGACCCACACGTGTGTCTGGTTATTGGTTCTGTCAGAATGTCCTCATTTTGGAAAAATAGCTGCCAACTTCCTGTTCCTGGTCCCCCTCTCTCTGCAGGCTGGTTGATAATTTCTGCATCTGTGAAGGGTTCAGCGTGCCCCGATGTCTCATGTATGAGATTTATGTAGAGACTTGTGGGCAGAGTGCTCAGAGCCAAGTCAACCCAGCGACATTTGGGAAGGTAGGTATGGAGATTTAACAAGGCTACATTCGCTGAGGTGTTTTGTTTCGCTTTGGATTTTTTCTAAGTTACAGCCCCAGGAGGCTTAAGGATGGAGATACATAGATTAGGTTAGGTTATGCTGTCATTCAAACACCGATCGAGACAGCGACAGTGTGCTGATGGTAAAGCCTTATGGGACTGCTGGCTGCCTCTGTGGCAAGTCTAAAGTGCATTTGGGTCTAATGGAGTCTCAGTGAGTATGGTTGACAGCCTTCAGTTATATTGAAAATCCACTTTCTGTCTCCACACTTCATGGGAAAGTTAAAGTACTGTTTTCATGGCAAACCCAACACTCCCCACAAAGAGCTGGGTTTGCTAGACCCTTACTCCTGCATAGAACTGCCAAAGCTCTCGGAACAGAACGCACCTCTGATCCACTCTGGTGCCCAACAGTTGATGCTCCCTGCAGTTCAGTTGCATTTAGAGAACTCATTGGCTTTGGAAGATAGTACTGTCTAAACTTCACCTGAGAACGTTTGATGCACAACAGAATGAGTGTGAGACCCTCTTCCTTCAACAGCTCTTACGAGCAACTACCTAGACTCTGCTAGATGCTGGGAATACAACAGCGAGGTTGACCGAGAACAAATCCAGCCCTCACTGAGGTTGGAGTCTAGTTGTCCAGGCCTAGGTGGGTATTGTCAGTATTGCTTCATGGTTAGCAAAACAAACCCAGAATTGGTAAAGCCAGGGGTCCCACAGCCGCCCACAATGCATGGCTAACAGAACTCGCCTCCTGAACCAGGGGCAGGGTTCCTCCCACTTCTTGACCAAAAGCCCCTTGAGCACAGAGACATTGGGGGTCACCTGGTCTGAGTGGTGCCTAGCACAAGAGCCTTCTAAGCAGCTTGTTGTGGCTGTGAACTTCCTGTGAGAGCAGTATGCCCAATCTGGGCTACAACTGGAAGCTAAGTGAGGAGCAACACATTTCTAAAAAGGGGAAGGTGGTATTTCCTCTGGGCAGACATAGCCCATGCCAGGATTTGTAGTTTGACCGCAGAACTCTGGCTGATGAAAATCAGTCACATCCTCCCCTGGGGGGCCTCAGCACAGTGGACAACCTGCACCAAATATCCGGGTTGATCTTAAATGACTGGTGAAGGGACTCTGGCTAGCTGAAGCGTGGTGGGCATGGCTCCAGCAGGCCTTGTCCTTCTCTCCTATTCCCTCTGCCTTGATAAAAAAAAAAAAAAAACCATTAGATTACTTTCCTAAAGCTGGCCACCAAGGTCTATTCCTTTATTTGGCCACACCCCCCTCCTGAGACTGACCACCAAGGTCCAGCTGTCAAAGTGTTAAAGCCCAGCTATCAAAAGCCCCCTTTGGCTTCCCTCATTAATCTTCCCAATTAAAATTAAACACCTCATCCTCACACAGGGTCTCCCCTTTACCTTTATAAACCACCATTTTCCTATGGGCCACGTTGTCTCCTCTCTATCCAGAGGCAGTCCTTTGTCCCTCTCTGGGACAAATACTCCTCCCTCTCCCTTGTTCCCTTCCCCTTGTCCCTCATCCTCTATCTCCTGCCTCTGTCCCTTATCCATGCTTTTTGTCTCTTTGGGACAAATAAATCTCCTTTGTGTGAGAACTTGGTCTTGGGGGTCCTGAGCCTATACTCTCTTACAACTTGGGTGACAAGGAATCTGCTCATGGCAGATCATAAAACTGCCAATTCACTTTTTCCCCTTTCTTTGCAAGGGTCCTTTTGCATACAAGATTGTTTTGGTTTAGGATGTTATTTAATTACTGGTGAATGTATGGCCTGATTGTTAAAATCATCATCATCATCTTATCTGGATAATAAACCAAAGAGCTTCATAAAGACAAAAGAACTACATTAACCAAGGAGATAATTCAGGGGGAAGGAAGACATTTGCAGAGCAAGCATGAGGACCTGAGTCCAGATCCCCAGCATCCATGTAAAAGCTGGACGTGGTGCATGTCTGTAGCCCCAGCACTGAGGATACAGACAGGTGGGTCAGGGGGCTTACTGGCCTCTATGCAACTGGTGACCTTTTTTTGTCACTTGCTATCACAAGCTGTGCTCATTTGAACCTTGTGTGATAGCCCTCTTTGTGCAGTCCTCCACCACGGTGGGAACTAGGACTGTTTCCTGGTGTTGCTGTTGTAACCAAGCATGTGGCCGTGTTCAGTGCACATGTGAGGATCTTCTCTTAGGCATAAACTTGAAGCGTGACATGGGAGAGTCACAAGGTGTGTGGTCACGAACATGAAGACCAAACTGTTCTCAAAGTGGCTTCTTCTTACCTCCCACTAGCAATCCTGGGGGTGCTGATGTGTTTTCCCAAACACTGAATTGTTTAGATCTGTTTTTCCAACTCAGCCCTCACCACTGAAGCTTCCAGTCACTGCTGACTGTTCTGTCCTTCTGAAATGCGGTTGAATCTTCTGTGACAGCTGCTAAAATAAAGGAAGCAACCGCTCTCATCAGCATGCTTTGGTCATGACTCTTGGCTCCTGAAAAGCCACCTTCCTGCCCACCCATTTCATTTTGTGGACTTCCGTTTGTGGGTATTCCCCTTAAAAGTGGCTTCAGGGATGCAACCCAGTGCCTCTGTGGCATGCTCTGACTCAGGAGTGCCTTCTCTTTTGTTTGGTTCACTTGTTTTCCTTTTGTTTTTGTTTTCTTTGGGGCTTTTATCCTTCTTGTAACCCTCTTAGTTTCAATTTAAATATGTCACCAACAAGTACAAGTACTTTTTTTTTTTTCACATAAGAAGGGGAAAACTTCATCAAAGGCTTCTTTATTACTGTGTCTTATGGGTCACTCAGAATGGCTTTCCAGCCTGCTGGGAGTTCCCAGCTGTTATCATGCAGCCAAATGTTTGCTATTTCATCCCTTGGAATTTTAGGAAATGTCATCAAAGGCTTTGTGGAGCACTGGATAGCCTGGCACAGTAGCCTCTTCTTGGCTGCCCACCTGCGAGTCTTCTCAGAAGGAAGAGGGTAGCTTCAGCAGGGCACAATCTTTCCTTTGCTAAGATTGTAAAGACTTTTTTTCCCCTCCATCTCTCTTAATGGTATCATTAGAGGTTGTTCAATTTTAGAAGGAAATTCTCTTCTGCCTCCTTTTAAGATCTTGGATCTGGGAATATATAGCTCAGGGTAGAGCTCCTGCTGAGCATATGGAGCCCCTGTAACAGTCACTGCACCAAATAAGAGGAAAAATATCTTGTCATGAGGTTGTTTCACACTGCAGAGCATTCCACAAGAGAGAAATGAGAAACTCCAGTTGTCTGGCCTCTGCATTTATTTTGAATTCTTTGTCTTGATGTTTCCCTTAGAATCTACTTCCCAAGATGCCAAGGTTCTAATGTTAAGTTAGGTTGGCAAGTGGCCTAGAGAATATGCCAGTGGAATGGGACTGATTGTTGGGACTGTATCCTGTGTGCCAAAGCTGTGCCTAAATGGAGAAGGGAAGGGGAGGGGTATGACCACAAAGCGTGTTCACAAGAGAAACAACAAAATACCCAATTCTCATTTCCTCCCCTGGCCCCCCAGCTGAGTTGATTCCCAAAGAGTTCCTGCGCAGATGATTTGGATGGGCTCATTCTGGCTGCAGAGGATATCTTCCCTGGATTGGGGAGTTTCCGGAGCTCAGCTTCCTCTGCTAAGATAACATTGGCAAATGTTTTTCTGCTTAGAACAGGATTGGGTCTCCCTTGTGAGCAATGTGGAAACTGAAAAGTGTTAAGAAGGGGAAAATAAATGCTGGCTGTGGCCTCACTCTCAAAGGTGCAGCTAAGTGCGTGGTTCATTTGCACATGTGTGCACACACACTTGTGTGAACAGTAAGAGCTGGGAAAAGCCACAGACCTCATTCCCATGTCCCTGATCCCTGAGCTCTGCTCTCTCCCTCTGCCCTGATGAGCTGTTGAGCAGGCAGCAGGCCTCCCTGGTAGCCCTGGGTGAGGCAAAGTTCGCTTGTCACCCTAGTCCACTCACCCACGGCAGCAGCTTGATGCTTAAAATGCCCAAACTCTTTTTTTTTTTTTTTGCAAGGGATGTTAAGACAAGGTTTCACTGTGTAGCAGAGACCTAGCTATCCTGGATCTCACTCTGTACACCATGCTGGCCTCAAACTCACAGATCATTCTACCTCTGCCTCTCCAGTGCTGAGATTAAAGGAGTGCACCACCACACCCGGCCGACTAGCGCCCAAACTCTTAACGAAGCTTTCAAGTGGTGTGTGTGGCCTCCCCTTCTCCTCCAGCTCTGTGGCATGCCACAAAGCAGATGTGGGGACTTGTTTCCTGCCTCACCTTCTCACCCGGCTCCCAAGTGTTAGCTGAACTGTCCTGGGAGGAAGGAGAGAGAAAGAAGGTCAAAGGGACTGTATGTGCTCTTTAAGAGCCAGTTGGATGCTTTGGTGGTGGAGCCTTCAGAACCTGACTCAGACACAATCCAATGTGTCCCTTGGGTATGTTTTCTGTGGAGCCTGCTGGTGTCTGCCAGCTTTCTGCATATTGTAGAACTGTTTGGGGCAGGTCTGTGCAATCCCCACTCCAGTTTTTTCTCGAACATTGCTGACTTCCGGCCACAGAAAGGGTTCGTCTGTCCTGGGCCCAAGCAGAACCCAGTGTCGTAGTCTTTCTTGCTATCCATCCATTGAGGCCTTCCCTTTCTACTCACATGAATTCTGGGTTGTCACAAGATGGCAACTGCAGTGGCCTCCCAGGAAACACTTTGAGTGAGCGGATCATCCTTTGCATATACCCCTCAGAGAAGGTGAGACGGTGAGAAGGTGGGCTCTTCACACTTCCTCATTTCTCACCTCTATTGCACTGTGTAGAGTGCGCTCAGGGTGTTTTGTTTTGTTTTAGTTTTATAACTAAATGATGCCCCTTGGCTCACTGCTTCATCCATCTGTCCCCCTTTGCTTCATCCTGTTGTATGGATTATAGGCGTAAAGTTATTGTATAATTCAAATGCTAATTTTTGTACCCCCCATATCTGGTTTCAGTCTTTGTTCTGAAGAGCTCATGTCTCAATGCCATATAAACACTGCTCCTCAATTGTCCCCTGATATGCCAATAAAGCAGCTTACACCCAATCAATGAGCAGGGGAGAGAATAGGGCGGGACTTCCCGCCCTTGACGGGAGGAGAAGTTAAGGAGAGGAAGGAAGGGGATTGAAGAGGAGGCAGAGGCAGGAGAGAGGAGAAGATGACAAGGAGCTGAAGTAGGAGCCACAACGTGCAATTATTTCGAAGATTTATGCTGATCGATAGCCAAACTAGCATAGTAGGTTAAGAATATAGGGTAGTAACTGCTCAGTTTTTGTGTTGTGAAGCAAGGTTAACAAATAATATAAAG
Source organism: Lophiomys imhausi (assembly GCA_907164525.1). NCBI lineage: Eukaryota > Metazoa > Chordata > Mammalia > Rodentia > Muridae > Lophiomys > Lophiomys imhausi. Next base: position 2,600,194 of record CAJQZJ010032438.1, read on the forward strand.
AGTCTCAATGATTTAGATGATAGCCGGGTAAAAATTAAAACAAAAAAAGTCACAATCTTATAAACTTACAGTAACAATAGATACTGCAAGGATTGGTAGATCAGACATTGATATATGGATAGGTGGTGGCCTGATGGGTAGACAGACAGAAGATAGATGATGGGTAGCTAGGTAGGTAGACAGACAGATGGGTAGATACGGGTAACAGAAAGATAAGTCAGATAAGAGGAAGCCCACAAAATCATTTCTGTCAAATGCTGCTCCTGGGAGCTAAAGAAGGCTGTGGTACACAGCCATGCAGCAGCTGGGTGGAGCAGCTCTGCAGAGAGAGAGAGAGAACAGTCATCACTGGCAGTGCTGTGGCTTTCCCCGCCCTGGCTTTTAAATGCCCCCACATGCAGGGTTTCCACTTCTGTCAGGTTTCAGCCTAGATACTGTACCTGTGGTTAATCCCTTGATAAGGCAACCAGAATAGATTTCTGTTGATAGGGGAACATGGGTGTCCCCAAACCTATCAAGGTAACTCAGCCTAGAGATGAGAATTTGAATCCAAGTGGCTATTATTCAACAGTTTAGTGCCCTTCACTCATAAAAACCTCAGAAATTAAAAGTTGAGGTGAACAATGAAAATAGCTATGACACCAGAAAAAGAAGGAAATCAGTATATAGTGACAGCAGCCCACAGGCTAGACCCCACACAGCTGTTGACAACTCAATTTCCAGGGAATTTTCATGATTCTACCCAGTGGCATAATGTTGAAGAGAGCAGAATGTAAGACCGAACACACTGTCAGATGCCAGCGATTCAGTCTAGAAACAGACTACTGAGACTTCAAAACAAGGTTTTGTCTTAGGACAGTGGTTCTCAACCTTCCTAATGCTGCAAGCCTTTTATACAGTTCCTCATGTTGTGGTGACCCAACCATAAAATTATTTCATTGCTACTACATAACTGTAATTTTGATAATGTTATGAATCATAATGTAAATACCTGTGTTTTCTGATGGTCTTAGGCAACCCCTGTGACAGGGTTGTTCAACCCCTTACATGGTTTACAACCCATGGGTTGAGAACCACTGTCTTGGAGTTTTGGTGCTAGAAGGACATTACATGACCCAGCTAGAACACCAGGGTTTATTTAAATGGCACTTTTCATTCTGTGACATTTACCTATCTGATGTGTTCTCTTAATTTTATTTGTATATATACTTTTTATAATCAGCTATAATACTTTTTATAACTCCTTGGCGAGTACAGATAAAGTGAGTTTGTTTTCAGTTTTCAAATTGTATCTTTAAATCTGACTTGTTCTTGTAGCTCGTGCGCTTGGTTTTCCCTGACCTGGGTACCCGGAGGCTGGGCACTCGAGGAAGTGCCAGGTAGGGTTATAATGTTTGTTTTGTGTTAAATGGTGAAAATGAAGATTCAGGCAAGTCACAATAAATGATAAAACATGTGACACAGAGTAATCTGGGTGTAGCAAGTCTGACCAAATGGTTCAGAACAAATTCCTGTGTCTAGAGTCACTAGGCAGCACCACATTCATTTGATTCAAAATCTTGTTAAAATATGAAGATCACTACATATACTTTAAATGTTTAGAAATGTGTCCAATTATCAAAATGTTTACATAATTACACACATAGAATAATGCCAATTGCTTTAATCACTTTGAACTGAAATGTCTTAAGTATTTGGCCAATTATCCTCTCTGTTATATTCAGGAGGCTTGGGGCCCAAGGTGATAGTTTTAACAGGAAAGGAAATTCCAGTGCCACCAAGTGTGTCCTTATCATAATTGCCATGTGGCCATCATTGTCATTTGACCTTTGTTTTAAATCAAGACAGGAAATCAGTGAGAGGGACAGAAGCCAATTAGAAGAAGGGCCAGTTGCCTGTGAAGAAATTGAAGATAGTAGAGCTCGCCAAATCTAACCTTGGGTAGTAATTAAGTTGAAGAAATCTGATTCTGTTGCTAGCCCAGATACATGCTGTAGCTTCCTGGACAGAGGAGATAGGGCTGTGAGGAGGGAGTCTGTCCTCAGAAAGGCAAAGGCTGCAGGACAGGAGGCCTGCCCCAGGACATCCCGAGACGAGAAACCTCGAAAATGAGAAAGCAGAATTAAGCATCTAGCAGCCCTTTGGTAGGCTATCATAATGAAGTGGGTATGATGAGCTTCAGCTTATGATGGGCCAAAGCTGTGTTGGGCACACCTAACCTGCCTGCTACCTTCACTGTAGAGTGTAGGGCTTACCGCTGCTGGCCAGGCTCGTGAGTATCACCTTACATGTTACTAGCCAGGAAAAGGATCCAAATTCAAAATTCACCATATGGTACATATATACGTGTGTGTGTGTGTGTGTGTGTGTGTGTGTGTGTATGCCATCAAGGCAACACAGTCGGGAAGGTGAACGGCCTGTACTTATGCATGTGGACATATGTTCAAGGATACCCTCTGTCTTTCAGGTACCATTATGATGGAATCTATATCAAGAAAAGTTCCTTCTTCTACTCTCATTACTGCTACCTCCTGGGTAAAAAGAGCTGTCACAGGTTAGTGTCTGTCTTTGGGTTCTTTGGTCATGGGACCCAAGCATGGCTTCTATGAAAACCATTCCTAGTTTAGTTGCACTTAACTGATTTGTGAGCTGTTCTACCACAAGTACTTATGAAGGGCAGAAAAACACAGGACTTGTGGCCAACACACCATGTTGGCCTCTGGCAATCCTACTGGCCAGAGAAACAGACTTCCAGTTGGCTTCCTTGGGTGATTCATTCCAGTCATCTTCCCACTGACCTAAACCATTTCTGGCCAGGCCTTCCTGGAAATGTCCATTTCCTCAGGTCTCCATTGTCCCCTTGCAGGACTATGCTTTTCTTTAACCTCTGCCCTTCCCAGTAAAGCAGGCTTTCACTCTAAACAGCTCGGGAGCCTCTTTCTGTCTACCTCCTACCATCCCTTCCCTCCACTGAGATGACCCGTGGGAGCCTCACACTTAGGGTGTGGAAACTTCAGCTTAGAACCTCCCTGAAAATTGCCTCATCTTCTTGACTTTCCATTTACAGTACTCACCCTAAGCTGCCCCTGACTCCACTGTACTACAAATCCTTGTTTGTTCTTCCCCTTTTGGGATGCTGATACTTCACAGATGCATGTTATCCTTCTCAGAGAGCAGTTACGTTAAGGCTCCATATCTACAGATGGAACCAAGCTGAAGGTTCAGCATCCTCAGATGCAACCAAACCTAGACCGTGTGCTCAGAAGTTAAGCTGTGATCTTGGCATTTGGCCTAAGTATGCACAGACATCTCTTCTTATGATAGTATCCTAAATGCTACAGCATGTGAGTTCCTTACACAGAACCTAACACCGTTGTTGGTATTGAGTAGTCAAGAGATGGTTCATACGAGGAGGCAGTGGCATTCTTTGCAGATACTCCTTTTTATGTAAGGACTTGAGCATTGGAGGAAGTCTAGGGCCAGTCTGTAGCACAGTGGCTTTTATTATTTTCGCTACTAAACTTAATTATACACTCTAATTTATTTTACTGTACTTAATTCCACTATTTCCCTTCCACCCCTTGTTCCTCCCAACCACCCAACACTATGCAGGAGAGAACGAAAGTTAGAGGGAGAAGGGACATAGGTCTCTTTGAGCTACTTCCTGATGATAAGGGTCGTTGGGTTTAATACCAGTCTCAGTAGGAGATCAGCAAACCAGGAGACAGCAGCAGGAAGAACAAGCAGCAGTTTGGGGGAGCACCAGCAGCTGGGAGAGCAGCAACCTCTTTCTTCCTTGCAGCTCTTTCTCCTCTTTGTAGCCCCTTTTGTCCTACTTCTTTGTAGAGCCCCCTTCTCCTCTAAGCTTTTTACCCTCTCAAGTCCTCAGAGTTGATCAGCTGGTTAAGCCACGCCCCCTGCTAGCTCATGAGACAGTTAATACTTTACACCTGTGTCCTTAACTGAAGCAACCTCACACCTGGGATTAAACAACATTCTCATAATTGGTTATTTTAATAAACTCACACCACACCAGTCCCCTATTATTGCTGGATTCCCAAGGACCTCTATGGCCACCCTCTTCTAAGCTTTTCCCTACTCCAAACACTAGACCAAGCTTCCTATAATTCTGATTTCCCTGCCTCTTCCATTCCCAGAAGGCCCTGGGGTAAAGACCAGCCACTGGGCACCGTTGGCAGTCTTTCCATCCTGCTTCATATTTCTTCATAATGTTAGCCATACTGTCAGCCATACTCACCTTTCTGTGACTGTGGAGCACATGGCTCCATTTTGTTCCCATCCTGTCCTTCCATAGTCCCATTCCTTCTTCCCTGCTGGTGCCAGCTCCAAGACAGCCTCTTCTCACCCCCATCCCCACACCTTTCAACACCACTCATGGACTCTCTACCCAGCTAGCATTTCTGCTCTGTTCACTAGCTGTCCACTGGGCCTTCACTTGGCATAAATCGGTGATGGTGTGTCTGAGAAACCAAGGACAGTTTCTTTTTCACTTGTAGTGTGGTGTCATCATCTTCAGCTCCCTATTTACTCTCAAAGTCTTCTAGTTTTGACAATAACAAGTTTGTATAAGGGGCCCTTGGTGGGGAGTGGCTGCTGAGGTACAAATTTGGGAAGTGTGTTGTGTGGATGAGACATGACCCTTCCTTCTGCTTGCTTAGTGGGAGAGCTAAGATGCACATTTAATATGGTACAAGTTTAACATAAATGTCAGAAGGAACAAAGTCCCCATGAGAAGGACAGACATTCAGACAGAAGGTCATAAAAGAATGATGAGTGTGCTGGGCTTCCAGCTGAGCCATGAAGCACAGACAGGATAGGATTCGGACAGGTGGAGTGGGAGAGGGCAGCAGGCATGGCTTCGGGGGAGAGGATGAAGGGATGTGAAAGCTTGAGCTTCCTGCTGTGCAGCTCTGTGTGTGTGTGTGTGTGTGTGTGTGTGTAGTGTGTAGTGTGGCAGAAGATGAAGTTGGAAGGCAAGTGAGAGGCTGTGGTCTGCACGGCTGGGGCCAGGGTGGTCCAGGGCCTCTTGAGAGACTGGGTGGGCTCATGACTAGCATGCTCACAGCAGCAGAACCACAGAGCTGTGTTAGTTTTTACCATGCTGTGGCTTGAATGCATTTGCATCCCACCAAGATTCAAGATGAACTAAAATCTGCCATATATAGTGCTAGGAGCTGGAGCTTATGTGCACATATGTGCACACACATCAACACACGTCTGCACATACAGACACACACACACACTCTGTGCCGTGTAGACTTTATGTGTGATTAAAACCATAAGGATTATACCCTCGTGAATGCCATTCTGCCCTCATGAAACTGCTTGGTTGTTTTGTCTCTTCTGCTTTGTGAGAACAGATCATCCATCCTGTGCTCCTGTGTAAGAAATAGATTTCTTGTGTGCACATGTCACCTTGCACATGGTGCTTTGTCATACCTGCAGGGACAGAGACATATCCCCAGTCAGAGCAGGTACCAGGACAGTTGCTGAAAAACTGGGAACTGAGGTTTCAGAAGAACAGATGAGGTAGGAGAGTGTGATGGGGCCTGGGCCCTGCAGCCACTCAGAAGGTCCTGACCAGCCAGGAGGGACCAGAAGACCTGAAACCAGCTCTGGGCCCACACACAATGGACTCCACGCTGAAAGAAGGGAAGAGAAATGGCACAGCCAACCCTCCTTCAGCCTCGAGGTCAACTTCAAAACCAGTTTCCTCATGCTGTGCCTCAGATGGCTCTTCCCCTCAGCCTCTCAGCCTCCCCTTAATCACATCATCAAAAACATTAAGAGGGGGAGCAGGCGTGGCAAGAGATGGACTTCAGTCACATGGAAAGCATCCTGGCTGACTTGACACATTTGCTCAGACCACCCTGCTGTCAGTCATCTTACATACATGCAGGCAACCCTGGCATGGTCTCAAGAAACATGTGACCAGTGGGCGTCCACTGTGCGATAGGCTATGGGTGTTCAGGGACTCTGCACCTGTTCAGTGGTACAGAGACAGGGCCAAAGGGGAGGATAAAAATGGCTTTATTGTCACTGAGAGAGAAAGAACGGTTACCCGTGGACAGAAATAAGGACAAGGTTATCCCTGTACTGTGTGACCAGCCCATGTGCAATCACCAATGAACTTTGAAGTCTGGCCCAAGAAGAGGTTGTTTCTAAAGCATTAAGATTTAAGAGTAACTTCCAGCTGGGTGTGGTGGTGCACACCTTTAATCCCAGCACTTGGGAGGCAGAGGTAGGTGGATCTTTGTGAGTTCAAGACCAGCCTGGTTACAGAGTGAGTTCCAGGACAGCCAGGGCTACACAGAGAAACCCTGTCTCAAAAAACGAGAGAGAGAGAGAGAGAGAGAGAATCACTTCCTTACTAATGTCATGTTTCAAGAAATAGTAAATATATTTTTAAGGCAGAAATAAGTACTGCCCTGTTGTTGATACATAGCAAACTCTGCTGGTGAAATGATATCTGTTATGTCACACATCCTTTCTACAAGGAGTCCCGTGTGTTGAAATCCTCTTAAAAATTTGGTCTCAAGCCAAAAAGAAAGTTCAGCTTTGTAGTTTTCAAGTAACAGAAGTGCTACAGCTCATGCTCCATTCATTTGTTCATTCAACAAACGTCTGAGTTCCCACAGTAAACAAGCCCACTCTGATGTCAACAGTGGACATTTGGCCACGCTGCTTCCTCTTACCATGTGGAACCAGGGAGAAAGAAAACAGAACAAGAAAAGGTGTGGCTGGAGATAGTACTGGAGTCACAAGAAGGTTCCTGGACTAGTGTCCTCTGAGTGAAAGTACAAATACAAGATTCAGCCAGATCAAGTTCTGGGTCAGCATTCCTGCAGAGAAAAGAGCCAGTTCCAAGGGCCTGAGGTGAGAGCAGCAGGCAAGTCTGTGGACAGAGCTCGGTGGGTGCGAAGGAGACAGGAGGAGAGGCACCTGAGCCAGAGGGACCGCCTATCAGAAGACATTTTCAGAAGCCCCATCGAGACACTTTCTACTGAAATAACACATGTCACCCAGAGGCTGAGATAATGATTACATCGGCTGGGTGTGTCAGCTGTTCTCGCACTAGTAAGCTGTGTGCTCTTGGGAAGGCCACTCAGCTTCTGCCTCCTCCTGGGGATGTTGTCAAGATCAGATGAACCAATCGGAATAATGCTTACAAGCCCTGGGAGGCCGCACCTGCATGGTCTCAAGCATGATGTTCTTGGCCTTCGTTTTCTCTGCCTGTCAGGTCTTTCAAGAGGCGATCTCCGCATTTGTTTCGAGGGATTCATAGTTGCTCAGAGCCTTTTCTAATGCTGCTGGGAAGTCTTGTTGGACAGCGTGTGTCTGTCTGTACTCCTTACAGACCTGTCAGTTGTCTCTTCTCATTCAGCTGCTTGTACAGCTGGTGCTCAGGTTCTTTGAGGTTGTGTGTGTCCTGGGCATTGGGTATGATGTGTGGAGACTCCGGATCCCATTTAAATCATCTGTCTGGAAAAAAGCTCCTTTTCCCCCTCACACACTTTAGGCTTAGCATGTAGGTTCTGACCTGCTTTTTGTGGACTGTGGTTCCAATGGTAGTTTAACTTCCTAAGACCTGGTGTGTATCTGTGCACAGGTTCAGGGGACTTGGGCCTGACTGGGTGCTTAGGAAATGGAGAAAAGACACACAGACAGAAAAGATGAGGTCTGTGGTGGAGAAACCTCACACCTGGAAGCTCAGCATGTTCATTATGAAGGGTTCAGCATGGGGGTGGGGTTATTGCAGACGGCTGAACAGGGAGGCAGGGTTTATGGTACACAGCTGCTGGATTAAGTGGACAGGTTTGGCTAATCTTGGCAGGAACAGTCTCTGTTGGGAGCAGTCTGTAGGCTTTAAACCTGGGGGTGGGAGACTGTGGTTTCTGTACACACTGCCAACACCCACACTTGGGCCGGAGGGAGGCTCCACGGGTCTGAGGCTCTGTAGTCCTTGACAAGTCAGCGCTAAGGTCAAGAGCCCACATTTCCTCAGGACTTTACTCACCGAGGAGCCTCTCCTCCCCTCCCTATGCTGGCGTACCACCTTGTGCTTTGTCTTTGTGTGTTCCTGGCAAATATACCAATCCCTGACAGCGTCCTCCTCTCCGTGGGGTGTAGCTCCTGAGGGGCCTGGTTCTCAGCCTGCCGAATAGGGAGGTGGGCCTGGATTCTGATAGCTCTCCTTGCCCCTGTGGATAGCAGGACCTGCCCCTTTGGTCCTCCACATGTGGAATGGGTGCTGAATCAGCCAGTGGGTCACCCCTGGACTGGGGGTAGGGGCTACCACAGCTAGGACTTTGAGATTGGTGCTGTAGGCCGTTGGGTTGCCAGCCTCTGTCCTGCTTCTGAGAGAGTGGTAGAATTCCCTCCTCTCCTTGAGATTTCCCTCCCTGTTGAGAGAAGTGGAGCATGCAGGCCTGGGAGATGTGTTTGCCCTGTAGCCCATATAAGCCGCCTCAGGCGCTTCTAGAAAGCAGACTGCGTATACCTTATAAACCAATGCTACTACTCATTGGCAGAATGCTTAATTACCCAATTGTGCATAATAAATTTAAACATGCCTTTAAATATGGTGGTTTTGACCTCCAGGTGGACTAAGAGGCAGGTAGAGACCTGTTTCATCCTGACCCTGCTCTCCATGCACAACTTAACCTTGAAGACAAGATCGACCAGAGGGAGACACACCAAGATGCAACCCTTCCCATCTGCCACCCAGCAAAAGTCTAGAATTTTCTGACTCTTGCAGTTTAGAGGAATTCTCCCCACCATACACACCCCAGGAAAAAAAAAAATCTATCCAGGCAGCACTTTCCTGTCTCTGGGAGTCTGAGATACCTCTTTCCAACCAAAGAAACTAACGGAGTGAGCTGGTCTATCCAGAGAGTCTCAGTTTGAGCAAGCCTCCTGGTCTATGAAGCCCCCTGGCCCCACTGCCCAACTCTGTTCTCCCCAGAGAACTGGGGCACATCAGGAAGATGAGCACCTCCACAGAGCATGCTGTGGAGAGAAATTCCCAAATCCAGCCTGAAAAGCTCCTCCCCCAAACAGCACTAGCAGGAACCAGCTAACCTAAACAGAAATAGTGTAGGGAAGCCTCTGAAAATTAGGCCTTTGAAAACAAACAAAAGCAAGACAAAACAAAAGCAAAATGGAAAAAGAATCCTGAAATCTATGAAGTTGGTGGCATGTGACCTAAAACAGATTCCGGTAGCTCCTTTCTCATCCAAGTCAGAAGAAGATGGCCCAGAAATTCTCAAGAGCTGAAGCAAAAGAACTGCAGATTCCAGTGTCTGTCTGTCCGAAGCACAGCCGTCCTTCAGGGCCTGGAGAGATGGCTCAGGGACTAAGAGCACTGCTGCTCTTGCAGAGGGCTCAAGTTTGGTCCTCCGAATCCTCATGGGAGGCTCACAACTGCCTGTTACTCCAGCTCTAGGAGTCTGATACCTGCACAGATGCATGCACTCACACACTTGCTCTCGGACACACACACACACACACACACACACACACACACACACACACACACAC